>JAUTWP010062858.1:0-12650 GCA_033042655.1 Cyathermia naticoides
AGAGATACTGCATACTTAATGATAATTTGATGATTGAGACTGTTTCATTGATATATGTCACTGACACTGGTGAGAGACTGCATACTTAATGATAATTTGATGATTGAGACTGTTTCATTGATATATGTCACTGACACTGGTGAGAGACACTGCATACTTAATGATAATTTGATGATTGAGACTGTTTCATTGATATATTTCACTGACACTGGTGAGACATACTGCATACTTAATGCTAATTTGATGATTGAGACTGTTTCATTGATATACAGAAACATTTAAACCATTGTTATCAGGGCCGTACCAAAACAAAATCTTAGAGGTACATTCTTTTATTTATATTTTTACAAATTTTAAGGTACGCAGTTTTATACATTTTACCCTCAGAAAATACCTGAGCCTTTTAGATTTCATGAAAGCTCAAGTCACAAGATGGTGCTGTATTTTTTATTTTTTTATTTTATTTTTTATCCCGGACGCGGTGGATGAATAAAACCATAAACTGCGCCCGGTAGCAGCGTCTTCTATAACAGCCTGGCTCTCAAAGAAAACGTTAAACACCATTACCTGGTCTAAGATGTTTTGTTCTCTAGAGGATTTCTAATGGGAAGCTTACCGCTGCTTAGGGAGTGCCATGTCCCAGGTGTACGTATATCATTTATGAGCAGGTCTCACCTTGTTACTTATTAATGGACTAACACTGCTTTCATTATAGCCGCGTGAAGATCTAGTAAAAGGTTTGCTGGACCTCGTTCTGTTTATTACCTTCGCTAAGGACGTCCATAAATACCAGTGAGATTCACAATCCTAACCCAGTTATTATTAGCTTTTACACGCTGCCCCTCCAACAACAAAAAAAAAATTGTTTAACGACCCCACTGGACAACATTGATTTTTATCTGATCATCGGCTATTGGAAAAGTAAATTGTGTTTTATTTAATGATGCCACTGGAGCACATTGATTTGCATCTTATCATTGGATATTGGATGTCATTCGTATGGTCATTTTGACACATTTCATTTTAGAGGAAACCTGCTGCTGCCACGTAATCTTTCTGATAAGCAGCAAGGGATCTTTTATATGCACTTTCCCATGGACAGGACATCACATACCACGGCCTTTGTTGAACCAGTTGTGAAGCACTGGTCGGAACGGAAAATAGCCCAAACTGCAGATGGGTCCATTGAGAAGGATCGATCTCACGACCGACAGCTTCAAAGGCGGTTACGCTACCGACTGAGGTACATCCTGCTCATCTTACAATATTGAAGAAACTATATCATATACAATGTTAAAAACAGCACAATCTATTTACACTTTCAGCACGGCAATACAAAAGGAGCACGATACCAAATGAGACTGCGACACCGGCCTATTAAAAGTAAACTGAATACCAAAAGAAACTATACCAAGACTCTGAGAGACTACTGAAGAAAAACCAAAACATGTTGCGTGTTAAAAAGATATGAGAATGAAATTTTGTTAACATGCCAAAACATCATTCTAATAATACAAAAAATCTTTTGAACATGTAATTTTGCATGATGATGTTTAGTTTTTTCTTCAGTAGTCTCTCAGTCTTGGTAACGTTTCTTTTGGGGGTCACTTTATATATCGTGTTAACAAACTTACAGTTTAGGCGCTCTTTGAGAAGAATATTCGCAGTGGAATATCAAAACATGGCGTCCATTTTGTGAATGATTTTCCAGCAGCTCGCCGATTCCTTCCTCAGTAAATACATTAATAGCTCCCTGAAATAACAAATCAACAACCATATTATACGTCTTACACAACTCGGGTATTATAATTAAAACAGGTATTAAAAATTTTTTGGTAAAAGAATATACAGATGCTTTGCTTTAAAATACATGTATTGTCTTTTATATTTATCATTATAAAAGTGACACATTCTCGGTTCTTTTAGAGACTTCCTATATCATCATTAACGTACCAAACAAAAAATAAAGGTGGACCCTTTTGTAACATGGGTGCAAGGTTTGCCTTCCCCATCTAGCCAGTTCCCTGAGCTACTGTATAGGGGTTTTAAGTATTAAAGGACCCTTTTAGGACTGGCTTTTAAATTTAATTTTAGCCCTTTATTGTTTTTTTCTTTAGACTAACCCCAACAAATAGGGCACAAACTGTTATCGTAACACTAAAAACCTTTTGACAATGCCCACAGAAAATATTTTCTTGCTAGTAACATGTTTTTATAAGTCCAATTTTAATAACTCATTAATTCCATAGCCTTCACCCCACCCCCATCTTCCATTGGGAACGAACACTGGCGCTGGTCAGAGGTTGCTCCCAATGGGAGCGTGCTTGAACAGTTATCTGATGGAAGCACGTGAATACATTTACCTAACGCTAACATAAAAAAAACTATATGTTCGTTACGTTCTCATAATTATTACAAGTAAAGTTTGTTTTGTTTAACGACGCCACTGGAACACATTGATTTTTATCTTATCATCGGTTATTGTACGTCATTCATATTGACACTTTTTAGAAGGAAACCCGCTGCCGCCACACAGGCTACTCTATTCGATAGGCAGCAAGGGATCTTTTATATGCACTTTTCCATAGACAGAACAGTACATCCCACGGCCTTTGATAAACCAGTTGTGGACCACTGGTTGGAACGGAAAATAGCCCAAACTGCAGCTGGGTTTTCTTATAATAAATTACCTGTATATGTCCTCCATCGAACTCGTATGGATATCTGCAGTCAACAATATCGTGGTTCTTCACTACGTCTCGGTAGCTCCCTCGAAGTAAATCGTAAACCTGAAAAATAGTTGTAAACTCTTTAAGATTTGCTTGTTTGAAAAGTAAAGTTTGTTTTATTTAACTACGCCACTGGAGCACATTGATTTTTATCTTATCATCGACTATTGTAAAAATAAAGTTTGTTTTGTTTAACGACGCCACTGGAACACATTGATTTTTATCATCATCGACTATTGGACGTCATTCACATGGTCATTTTGACACCTTTTTTTAGAAGGAAACCCACTGCCGCCACATAGGCTGCTCTTTTCGATAAGCAGCAAGGGATCTTTTATATGCACCTTTCCATAACAGAACAGCACATACCACGGCCTTCGATGAACCAGTTGTGGAGCAATGGTTGGAACGGAAAATAGCCCAAACTGCAGATTAGTCCACTGAGAAGGATCGATCCGACGACCGACCGCTTCAAAGGCGGGCACGCTACCGACTGAGCTACATCCCGCCCCTTTTATGAATATTAAATGTTCGCTAAATATTACTATTTAAACTTTTAATTGAATGAGTATGATAGCATTAGCGTATTGGTTTGTCCCAAATAAGTGAGCGGATTGTAGCTCAGTCAGTAGCGTGCCCGCCTTTGAAGCGGTCGTTCGTCGGATCGATCCTTCTCAGTGGACCGATCTACAGTTTGGGCTATTTTCCGTTTCAATCGGTGCTCCACGACTGGTTCATCAAAGGCCGTGGTATGTGCTGTCCTTTCTATGGGAGTGCATGTAAAAGATCACTTGCTGCTTATCGGAAAGAGTAGCCTATGTGGCGGCAGCGGGTTTCCTCTAAAACATGTATCAAAATTACCATATGTATGACGTCAAATAGCCGATGATAAAATAAAAACTTTAATTTTAACTCTTTTTTGTTGTTCCAATTAAAATAACGGTACTGACTAATTTTAACTAAACATAATTTTCATTGATGTTTTTAAGTTATATCTATTGTTATACAATGTATCTAACATTCTCTTCAATGGTCTTACTGTAATTAATGTTTCATTGAGATAATTAACCACAAGAGAAAGATTTCCTAATTAAATTAATTAATGAACTGTGGTAATTGATGTTTAGATAATTTGTAAATTGGTTTATTGTTTTATTTGTTCTCCCTTTGTTTATAACTGTACTATATTTGTTTGTTTTTAGATAATTTTAGCGTATAGTCTCTTATAACTCAGTATAGATGGTCTCATTACATTTTTATTAGTTATATTATTGTTTGTATTTATATAACGTATTTTAGTATGTATGTCGGTCCGTCCGTCCGTCTGTCTGTCTGTCTGTCTGTAACAAAACTAAGAATAAACTGGTAACTCACTGTCTGTGGACTGATTGACTTGAGGTCTTGGTGCCGACCACTCGTTGTAGGAAGCACGTGATTCTGGAAAAAGCATGATAAAGTTGTTAGAAATGTATTTTTTTTGTTGTTTTAATTCCTTTCAAGGATTATAATTATGGAAAGTGTATACAAAATCATGAACTTTCTGCAAATTACAAAGTTCAAAGTACAGATAAACCAAAGCTTTTCTTAGTAATAAAAAAACTAACTTTTAAAAAACTTTTTTTTTTTTTTCTCGATTATCATACTTACGTGGTAGAGTTTGAGCACCCAAATTTCCAGATCGGTAAATGAATAACCAACGTAACCAACAAAGATTTATTTTATGTGTTTTGACACATCAGTTAATACATGAAAATACGTTTCTAGTCCCTTTAATATTCATGCATATAACAGAATAACGAGAAAAATTTTTTTGGAAGATAATCACTTCAAATTACAGGCACGTTGGGGTTCGGAGCGATATTAATTTGGATTGTGGTTATTTAGAAGACGTCATAAATATGTTGAAAAGAAATTGTAGTTAAAAATAAATCTATTATTAACATAAACATATTATAGCGTGTAAATTTATACCTGAGACCCATCGCCAATGAGATTTTCTGTTCTTTGCAATCTGTCCACAGCTGATTTTACTTGTTCATGAGTCGATCCTTCTGATTTGCGCAGACTGCTAAGAGGCGGGCTCAAACATAACTGAAAGACAATAGCGTACAATTTAATTATTTTTAATATTTAAAATTTTGTATTAATAATAAAAATGAAATTAATACAATTAAATGTGTCCTAATATAAACTCTTTTAAATTCACAATTTAAATATTTTAAATCCATACCAATTAGCATATTTTCAAATTATTAACAAAAATATTGACTCTTATCACAATAGAATTACAATGTGAAACTGCAAGTAGACAAGGTTATAGCATTATACCAATACGTTTAGTACTGAAGTTCTATTAATGTTCTTGAAAGTTGTCTCTTGCCGATTTTATCAATACCGTATCAGAATCTAATCAACAGTGTCTGCTAAAACAGTTTGGCTCTGAACGTAGACGTTAAGCAACTTGACCTTGGCACATTGCCATTTCTTTTAGCATTATTTCAATACAATATGAAACAGATAAAAAAGGTCAAATTTATTTCATATGCTGCATTCGTGAATAATTTAACCCATCAAACTCCTAAATTCGATATACGATATTCATACAATTATTGTCATCTATTTAATATTTAACAATAAATAATAATGATCAATTACTCTTTTTTGGGAGGGGAGAGGAAACCAGCAGCTGCCATCGCATTAGCTATCGTTTCTGATAAGCAGCAAGAGGTCTTTTATATATACTTTCACACAGAGGGGACACCACATATTGTTAACGTGCTTACATCACCATACGTGTTCAAGCACGCTCCTTCTGGACACGGCATCCGGTATACCCGGATACCCTACCAGTGAACTGGACTGGAATTTTGTTTACATCACTAAATAACAGTTCAAGTATTCCTCTCCTGGGTACGATGTCCGACATTGCCGGATACTCTACACAGGACGGGAAAACCCTACCAGTGAGTCTGCTGGACAAAAATTTAACGTGCTTCCATCACTAAATAGGTGTTCAAGCACGCCTGTCTTGGTCACAAATTCCGAGTTCCCCGAGTTTCTGTCCAAGTAAGGAAGGGGGAGGTGTGTGGGGATATGGCTTTAGGATAAATTATTAGGTAATAAAATATAATAAAAAATTTAATATTATTTGGGGAAAATAATTATATTAAATATATAAATTTAGACGCTCGCCCAATTTGAAGAATATTTATGAGATAAAGATTGAAATTAAAAATAACCCTTAGTTGCCCCTGGGGTAGTTATTGAATTCGGGATTCCCGTGGGGCCGACCGTCTCGTTGAATTGAGGGATAAATCCAAGGGGACAAGGGGTACCACCATCCCTAGCACTTGTCCGTACACGGTAAAAACGTCATAACCTATGCACCTAACCAGTGAGCTGACATACCTGGTAATCTAGTGTGTCTTGTACTCTGATTCGCTTGAAAGCGCTGCCGAGCTCATCTCCTGCAGCATGGGATCGCTTAGAAGAGAATGCAGACTTAAAGTCTGAAAACAAACAGCGTTTAGACGTCTTCCTTTCCTTACACGTCTCCCTTTCCTTACAATCTTCATCTGCAGAGACAGAGGGCAAACTTGCTGTACCATCCTGCAATAAATAACAGTGTATGTCAATCTTAAATCATCTAAAATTGAATTTAAAATAACATGGCATTAACAAATTAATATCATCATAACATCAATACAATTTAACAAAAAATTGCAAATTATTTATAATTATGATTAACATGAAAATCGTATGCATTAGATATTATCCTTAATAATTACTGGACTGGACTGTAATTTTTTTAACGTCCTTGCATCACTAAATAAGTGTTCAAGCAGAATAATTACTAATAGATATTCTTGTTTTGTAAGGATCAATCACATTTACCGTCATCGTTGATGAAGTCACCAATGGTGTTGTATTCCTCTGGTATTAGTGCACCATCATGATAACAAAGATACACTACGTATTAACTTGTTCTATCTACAGTTAACCAGACACGTATTCAACTGATATTAATTTAGTCTAGAAATGTCTACATTGACAGAAATGTCGACCAGGCAGTGCGACACTAAAGGAGGAAAGCACCACACACAAACCACAGCTGTGGAGGCGGGTACAAAACGGCTAAGTAGTTATTTTAACAATTGTACACGTCCGTCATAAAGCCGGTGATTTATTTACATCACTTTTATTTCACACTGTATCTATGTTAAAAGTGAACGCTTGGCAGCAATGCTAATTTTGTACAAATGATGTTCACGAGTTGCGACATTGATAGGAGTACGCCCGTGTGTCAGTCACACCCATAGCGCATCATTCCACCGCTAATAGGCTTGCACGAATCGATGTCAACCAATAAACATTGCTTTTGTTTAGTCAGTCGGGCGCGACGAATGTATCTAATGATTTGATTGGCTAGGAGTATTTGATTTGTGTCAGAAATGTCATTTATTTAAAAATTATTTCATTATGATTGAATAACAAAATTTGAATATTTAGAAATAAAACGAATATTGAATACTGCTAATGATTATAATACTAGCACAACAAAAAGTCTATACGGAAATCTGTTCCAATAAGAAGCAAAATATTAAAAGATTTTTTTTATAAAACTATCTAAAAAGAAATAACTAAATAAAATAAGAAAATTGATTCATAATATTGTATGAATTTAGACGTCCATAATAAATGTGCTTATGGATAGCAAAGGTTTGGGTGGATTAAAACATGTAGTGTGTTCTGAGTCTAAAAACATTATGTATCTGGGGCGGATCTAGGTGGGGGTCCAAAGGGTCCGGACCCCCTCAAATTTGGTGTGCCCCTTTTATGTAGGATGTTTAGGTTTTTTTTTACAAATTTATTCAGTTTTTTTAAATTATTATTACTACATACCTGTAGAATACGTCTGCCAGCGTCCCTGTTGTAGCACTATTATAATTATTATAGTCCATGTAAACTGTGTGTAATTTTTCAATAGTGCCTTTTTCATAATGTTATGGTGCACTTTTTGTCTTGGACCTCCCCCTCATCAGAAAAGCTGGATCCACCCCAGTGTATATGTTTTTTTAGTGAATAATTACTGATAATTGTGGGTCTGACGTCTCCAGAGATTTTAACATGGTTACACCACCGTCAGGGGTTTGTATTCGATTTATGTATACGTATAATTGTGCTTGTTGGTAGTTTTTTTTCTGTCTTAGACAACAGAAATATCTGAAACAACGGCGATGACTGATAACCTAGGCCCAACAGCTTGTTCCGAATGTAGACGTTAAAACCGTGACTTGATTTGTTAGTATCCTTGTTGGACCGCAATTACGTAAACAAATAATTTAACTATTTTAATTTGTACCTGTTCCAAGCTTTAATTAAATGCAATACAAACATTTTATAATGCTTACCTGTAACATTTTTTAAAACACAAAATCCAAGGTAGTGTAATCCATTGCATGCAATATTGTGTCAGAGAAAAATACAGTTGTACGATGCATAAAATGAATTCTTAGCTTCTTTGATGTTATATTTGCCTCAAAACACTAAACTAGCTAACTGTGTTGACAAAATTTCTCACAAATGCGTTGTTCAGCTAGAAAGCAGGCAAAAGTAAACTATCACGGATTTCGCTCTACCACGCTTTTCGGTCGTAAAGGATAGTTATGCAATATGCAATGTGTATTCAATGATTTTGTTTAAGTGCAGTGTGGCCATCTGGATGGTAGGGATGAGTAGTCTAGCAGAATAGTGAAAATACACAGAGTGTGACAAGTAACAATCCAGTAAACAAACCAAACCATGTTGTACACGACACAATACACACTAGTCACCGTGTTAACACAAAACATATCACAGTAAAACCTCTCTAAACCGGACACCCACATGACCAAGTAAAATGTGCGGTTCTCAGAGGTTTTCTGTTTTCAGAGGTTAGACTTACACTAATTTGACACATTGGGACAGAATTGTTTGTCCGGTATTGACAGGATTCCGGGTTAGTGAGGGTCCGTTATGGACAGAGTCCATTGTACCTCATAAGTTTAGTTTAATATAATTTATTTATCAGCACTCGTTGATAAAAGTATAAAAATCCTCGGCAAGCCTCGGATTTAATGCTTTTATCAGCTTGTGGTGATAAATTTTGATATCACAACACACTCGGGGCATATCGTCTCTATATAAAATTATTAGGTTTTTTAACAAATGTAAACAACGTGGTTATCGTGATCAAAATATCAGATTCTGTAAAACATTTTAAAAATAAAACAATGAATAATATCTAAATGGCATTATGACTGATTTTTATTTAATTTGGAAGTACAGTAATTTTAAATAAAATAAGTTTTAATAGTTTATTAGTATAAAAAAATGAATTAAGATACTCTTTTTTTAAATCTTTTAATGTAAAATTATACATACATGTGTGTACAATTATTTAGAAATGTTTTCGTTGAAAATGATCTATCGGATAATTTATTAAATCATTCTAAACACGACATACCTTCTGAAACACACAATCTGGAGAACCAAACCCACTGTCACGTGACATCTCGTCGTCAAAAAGTGAAAGTGAAAGAGCAATTGAACTAGATCTTGGTGATGACGTCATCAAGTCCCCAGGACTTTCAAAAACAAGATTCTGCATGTTTTCCTCCAATATTCTTAGCTGTAAGAAAGAAAGATTAAATAAAAATAAAGGAAAAAACCTTTTCCTTCAACATGTGCAGTCACTGAAGATATACGTTAGAAAACAATTAAAATTCCCATTGCCTTCCCGTTAGAACATTCTTCTTTTTTCTTCATAATTTATTTTATCAGATATCAAGATTGCTTTTAGTTTCAAATATAAGCCATACTGTGTGTTGCTGTATGGAATCTCCACAGGCCTATCCTTCCACACAACATCAAAACAGAGAAATAACTTCTTGAGATCTCTTTGCTATGGGGTGTATTTCCAAGAATGACACAAAACGAATGATGTACAAACGCCCATCGTTTGCCTTTTTCATTGCTGGCCACAAACCGCTGGAAAAGCCCAATTTATCACCTGACTGGGTCCGTGACTGATAGACCACGCCCCTTTCAATTGCAGAACGCCATAAGTATCGCAAATCATTTCCTACCTAGCAAGAAATCCCTCAATCGCTGCAGACAATGAAATACTCTAAGGGTGATTAAATTACAATGGCCTGCGGGATTAATTCTTATCTAAACGGCCATTGTAAGAAGTGTTAATTCCCGGGGGCCGAACGATTGTAAAATATACGCCAGACAGGTAAGGCCTGGTTGTGTACATGTTTTGGCAAGTATCTACCATGTGTGCGGTCATTATGCAAACTCTCCCATATCAAAGTTTAGTGTCGTTACACAGCCGGGTTGGTTTATTAACTGGGCATTGGAAGAGCGGATGCAGAGAATTGACAGCTTAGTGACAGCAATAAACATGTTTAAAACACGACATTCAAGTATTTCTTACACAAATGTTTGTAGGAAGTATACAGATATTAACAAATTACGTCAATTTTACACGTAAATGTTAGATTCTTACCCCCATCTCTGTCTTCGTGATGGCCCTATTCTATCTACACATTATTTAACTTATCCGTAGGAGCCTGGTTTCTATACTAAATTTTAGTTTATTATTAATATATTAACCATATTGAGTTTATGCTAATTTTAAATATTAAAAAAATAATAATGTGGGGTGTAGTTAAAACATTATTTTATTTTATTGAAATGAGGACACACCCATACATTTTGAAAGACATCTTTAGCAAAACTATACTGTTTAAAATGCGTGAAATAATTCACGTCTTCATAGAAAAAAACGGTAACAAATAACTATCATAAAATAAAATAAAATCTTATTTTATTCATAAATTATTTTTAACAACCTTTATAATTACAATTATATCGTTATGTATTTTTATGATTAAACATATATTTTACGATTTAACAAAGATACATATTTTAAAGGAATGAATATTATGCCTGGAAGATGTATTAGCTATATCGTATCGGCTATTCTGTTGAAGCGTGCAACAGATAAAACTGTTAGACCCCGTGTCTAGGACCGGCGTGCTTGAACGCTTGGTGATGTAACGACGTTAAATCTTTTACCTGGACGAACCAAACTGTTAGATAATCACAGACTTACTTTCACCATCACTGTCTCGGTGTGTGTACAGCTTGTGTTATTTCTACAATTGTTGAAACGTTGGGATACCTTCACATGCACATCTGCTCGCACGCCAGACAACTTACCTTGATGAACCAGGTAACGCAGGTAAAACACAGGTGACTTTCACTGCGCTGAAACAACACGTTCACTGCTAACGGACTTTAGTTTTACTCTGGCCGAGTTTTACTTGAGTTGTGGTGTTGGCAATGTCTGGAGAATATTTATCTGTAATTTTATGGAGTGGGTCTGAACGATCAGCTTGTAAGGACAAGGATTTTAATGGTGGTTAATTTTTAGGATTTTGTAATTAGTACAGTCGGATCTGCTATCGAGAGAAATTAAGGGAAAGTTTGCAATTAAAAGATTTCTCTTCAAATTAACGCACTCTTTGGGGTTTGTTGTAATTAAGAGTATGTGTGTTTCTTGTATGTAGATACTCACGTTTCTGTTTTAATTGAGAATTTAGCTGACTATTCTCACTGGGAGATAGCTTGCGTTTTACACATATTGTATCATGCAATCAGCTAATAGATATGTTTGTTTTTCTACTTCTTCTTCTCTTGGATATCAAACCCTGAGGAAATATTAAAAACCATCGGCTATTGTAAAAGTAAAGTTGTTTTATTTAACGACGCCACTGGAGAACATTGATTTTTATCCTATCAGCGGCTATTGGACGTCATACATATGGTCATTTTGACACATTTTTAGAGGAATCCCGCTGCAACAAGGCATCTTTTATATACACTTTCCCACAGACATGACGGCACATACTTGTCTTTGTTGGACCAGTTGTGGAGGACTGGTTGGAATGAAAAATAGCCCAAACGGCAGATGGGTCCACAGAGAAGGATCGATCCGACGACCGACCGCTTCAAAGGCGGGCTTGCTACCGACTGAGCTACATCCCGCTTACTATATTCTACTAATATTAACATCTCCCCTGGACAGACGAGCGTACTTTTGGATATAAGCACGAAAATAAGTTAGTTGGTTAAACAAAATGCCATTTCTTCTTCAATTTTAGATTGTTAAAGAAAAAACCTGGGAAGAGAGGTGCACCATGAAAGTAAAACAGTTTGTTTTATTTAACAACGCCACTGGAGCACATTGATTTTTATCTTATCATCGACTATTGGACGTCATACATATGGTTATTTTGACACACTTCTTTTTTAGAGGAAACCAGCTGCCGCCACATAGACTACTCTTTTCAATTAGCAGCAAGAGGTCTTTTAAATGCACTTTCCCACAGACAGGATTGCACATTTCATGACCTTTGATGGACCAGTTGTGGACCACTGGTTGGAATGGAAAATAGCCCAAACTGCAAATGATTCCACTGAGAAGTATCGACTATGAATTTCAATTCAATTCGTTTATTGACTGAGCTTATCAGCTCATCAGTACAATATACATAAACAGATGAACAGTGGTATATCAACAATAATAATGTGAGCTAGGAGAATACAGTTAGTTATATTTATTTTCGTGCTTACATCCAATTAAGGTCACACAGTTCAGCTCCCTCAGCTGTCTGTCCAGCAGCAAGGGATCTTTTATATGCACTTTCCCATACAGGATAGCACAAATCATGGCCTTTGTTAAACCAGTTATGGAACCACTGGTCGGTGCAAATAGAAACACTTTCCCATTGAGCCTTGCGGAGCACTCACTCTGGGTTGGAGTCGGTACCGAGATTAAAAATCCCATGCCTCGACTTAGAGATTCGATCT
>JAUTWP010062969.1:0-12646 GCA_033042655.1 Cyathermia naticoides
TAGGTGCCAGTATGTCATACTATCACTACAATCTACTGTATATTGACGGCACCTGTGTATGTCTGACAGCAGACACGCATTAGGTGCCAGTATGTCAAACTACCACTACAATCTACTGTACATTGACAATGGCACCTGTATATATAGCAGGCACGCATTAGGTGCCAGTATGTCATACTATCACTACAATCTACTTTAAATTGACAACGACACCTACATATGTCTGACAGCAGACACGCATTAGGTGCCAGTATGTCACACTACCACTAGAACCTATTTTACATTGACAACGGGATCCTGTGGATTTATTTTATTGAAAAAGCTGACTAATGAATTTTGTTGCCAACTGTGGCTTGTCTATAAAGTTAAACGTATGCGCTGTCTATATGTAGCGCCATGCTAATGATATACTGCAATAAACTCGGATCAAGAGTGACAAGATAGTGTGAATATATCAGTGGCTTTATGCTGACTTTACAAACCGTCAACATTTCACACAATCTGCGTCTTCTTGGATCTTCTTCTATGGGGTCGTGTTCGTGTGTCTGCATCCTCTTTAACTGCTGATCCTGCTACAGTAAGTTACAACGGCTTAACTTCATTAAATCACTGATTCTTTATACAGTCAATGGAGTATGTTTTAGGTAAGACATTTCATAAATTATTCTTATTCGAACCATCTTGGAATCTTTTGTCTTAATCTGGTTCATTTACAGTTTAAACCAGATCCAGATGGAATCAACGGAATTTGCTGATTTACACAGAGTGCCGGTATAGATAGATTTTATCCTGTGTTAAGTAGCTGAACTGGACTTTAAAATCATGCTGGTTTACACAAAAATCTGGATTAGACAAATGCTGTTTTAGAGAGAGTGCCCGTTTAAACAGTTTTTATCCAGTGTTAAGTAGCTGAAAGGGACTTTAAAATCATACTGGTTTATACGGAAATCGGGATTAGACAGGTACTGGTTTAGACATGTATATACAATTTATATAAAATAAGTTTTGCCCGCAATTGAAGTTACAGAACACGAAATAATTTGTTGGCTGCCAATCCAAATACTAGTATTCTGATTTCGCTACTGCGCTGTGCTTTGTAACGAAAATTGTGATAAATGTATATGTTAGCATCTATTTAATGTGGCATCAACATGAACGTTATGTGACGCACATATGAGATTTCTTTTACCATTGCTCATACATTGCCGTATTCAATGTTCTAGCATGTTTAAATAAAACAAACTTCCCGCCTACAACAGCGGGTCAACCTGACATCTTTATACTGGGTTTCAGCGTTGTATTTGCGACATCAACATGGACTGTGAAATGCACTTAAGTAAATAAGTAGAAATATCTCTACATCTACAGGCGACTGATTTAACCTTGATTATTGCAGCGTGTTAGAGAACGATTTCCAAATGACTGCCTGTTATGGACTGCCAGGCGATGGCGAATATGAAGAGATAATTTATAATGGCTCAAACAAGATTGCACACTGGAGGACTATTTTTTACCCTCTTGCATTTTGTAATTGCTCATTCAAACATCAATTCTCAGAACTGTTCTTTTTTTCCCATCCAGGAAATAGTTATTTTATTTTTAATGTATTTTCCTTAATGGCATCGTTCTGTTTTTGACGAGTAACATGGAATCTTTGAACAAATGACATGGATGTTTCGCGTTTAGTCAATTGATTTTTCTTGAGCGTTTTTCTATTAATGTTTCAATGCACTTGCCATTTCTGTCTTTTATTCGTGGCATTTCCCACAGAGTTAAATTTGTAAATGAAATTTCAACAATAGAACAAATGAAATGAGCTTGCATTAATGACTGTTCTGTTTTTGTTCGTGGTTTGGTGATGCATTGACTAACATTTTAAACTGCATCAATTATATTCTTTTAACATTATTTTGGAATTTCAGATTGTGATTTGTTCAGAACTGTAATATTTCACAGACATGACTGCTTTCAGGTTTATTCAATGAATCAGTACAAATAGTCGTATATTATAATAAATTACATTTTACGCGATATAACACTTATTTATCACGCATGCACGCACATGTAAAACTTCGTTATTTTTGTACAAATAACGGAAGAACTATTTCATGTTTTGTAGTTTGTCTTGGATAACTATGCTATTCCCGTTATTTTTCATATGCGGGCCCAGGGGAGAACGCTGCATTCACGACAATGAAACCATAGGTTATGACGTTATGCAAATGTACAAGATTTCAAGTATTATTCCAATGTGTTAGTTTACGAAGATTGTCGTTTGGTGTAAACTGGTGATGCATTGTGAATGTTTGTACTATTGCAATCTATTAACACTGTGTTTTTATTTGCAGGTTATGCGGTGATGCGTTGTGAATATGTGTACTATTGCAATATATTTACACTGTGCTTTTTTTTGCAGGTTATGCGGCATAAAGTGGAAGAGATGAACCTTAATTTGGATATAGAGTTACCGGAAGACATGTGTGATTCTATATGGGAACAACCGGATGTAGACGCCAGTGATTACCAGATGCGCGGCAAGCGGGGAGTCAAGAGAGACAACCCTAGCTCTCCGTCAGAATCGGGTGGAAGCTCTTCAAATGAAGGCGTCTTGGAGAAGAAGGCGAGAAATTCAAAGAAAGCTGCGAGAAAAAGAAAAGGTGTTAGTGCTAGGGAAAGAAACATTCGTCGTCTTGAGAGCAACGAGCGGGAGAGGATGAGAATGCACTCGCTGAATGACGCATTTCAGGACTTGAGAGAGGTCATCCCTCACGTTAAACTTGACCGAAAGTTGTCCAAAATTGAGACGCTTACACTAGCGAAAAACTATATCAAAGCTCTCACTAACGTGATTTGTGATATGCGGGGTGAGGACGCTCCGTACCACTTAGAACCAGTCGATAATAACGTAGACGGTGACTCGCCCAGTGACAGACAGACACCCCCTGGGACGCCGGATGACACAGAGTCCGTGGAATCTATGAATCAAGATTCAAACGAACAGGACATAGATGATGACGACGACGACATATATGATGTCTGACAGGTTTATTTCTTTTATTTCAGGAAAAAACACAATGTATTCATATTAGTCAGTTTCAACATGACTATATAAGGATGACGAAGCTGTTTGGATATTCTTCCAGGAAACCATGTTCAGAAAACCAATCCAGGTTTCTGCACGTCCAAGTTTCAGTGCATGGGCTTATTCTTGGGAAAGTGTGCAGTGACACCTCACTCACTTCCACACATGCGCTGTGAGACCTCACATAGGTTAAAAGTGGGTTAGGTAACGATGGAATACAGCTACTCTGTCGTAGCGTCTCAGCACCCATCTATGGGCACTTGTGAGTGACGGGGTTATTACTGAGATGTGACGAATTGATACACGTCATCAGTTTCTGTAAAATACGCTACACAATTTGTGTAGCTATCTGCGTTCCTGTTGAATACTTCCGTCATTGAGACTGAATTCTCAGTCGCCACGAACATGTATGTGTACATGGTGGTAGATGATTTCTTGTGGTGAATTTACACGTCATCAGTTAATGCAAAGTACGTCATCAGTTAATGCAAAACACGTCGTCAGATTCCATGTGTGGTGTTATACGTTCTTCTCGATCACCCATGGTAACATGTAACTATCGTGAACCAAATTGCGTAGGTGGTGTATTGTGATGTCATCAGTTGCTGTGAAGTACGTCAACCAATCATGTGCACCTGTCGAGTTATCAGAGCTTCCACGAACCAAGTGGTGTCAAATGACGTTTTGTGGTGAGTTAACACGTCATCAGTTTCGTTGTAGTGCTGCAAGCTAGTCATCAGTTAGCTTCCACGAACCATGTGCTAACAGAAAACGTTTTGTGATGAAACAAAACACGTCATTAATTTATGTGAAGTACGTCACCCATTCTCTCGACAGAGAAAAAACATCAACATTGGATTTATTTTTGCACAAATCATGTTTTATGGATGGATAAGAATTGATTTTCATTTTCATCAGACATCAGTGGAGGAGACTACGTAAGTTTGTGTGGGATTGTTTTGTTTGTTTTAGAAAAAAGGTGACAATTGACAAAGAGGCAGACAACGTGTGATATGATTTGTGATTTAGATTTCACTCCGTGTTCGGATATATTCCTCGTTCTCGACTATAATTCGACCCACAGACTGGTCCTCAAATAAATTATATATAGACATATATACATATATACATATATATATATATATATATATATGTATACATATATTCTAAATATATTATATACTTCACTTATTTCATTATGTGTATAAGTATTTAAAAACAATATTTTTGTATATGTGTACAGGTAGTCTGTTAGTAAAGTCAGTTATTTTGGAACAGTTTTAAACTGGCCTGTTTAGCGTAAAACTCGCAACATATTAGCAATGTCCTTCTCTTCGTGTGGTTTCATATATATAATTAAATTATTAATTAAATAGAATGTACATACTTATAGTAAAACGTCAGCATTAATTATATTCTCAGTTTGGCATCATGGATGTATATATGTTTCAGTTACGACACACATGCAATCAGTTGTTGAACATACTATAATAAATTCTTGTCAGGGTACGAAATTAATATGATAAGCCGGCCATGACCTCTTATTATGCACATGGTCCAATTAAAATGATAAAAATCTAAACACAGTTAACTTCATAGGGTCCAACCATGTTAATATCGTACTCTGTACATTGTAATTATATGACAACGCTAACTCATCATAATAATTAATGTGTTTTAGCTTTTTGATTATTCCTGCCATAATGATCAGCTTTTGAATAAGGCTAACTCAGATGAACTACTCCTGCACATTAATGCATTATTTCAGCATGTACTTATAAAGGCCACCTGCTCACAAAGGCCAATATGTATGATGCAGAAGGTGTTTTGTTTGTATAGGTTTATAGGTTTATATGTATACAGAGAAAACCTGCTCATAAAATACAATGTAAGTAATTTAAAAACAATTGATTTGTAATATTTAAGCAAGGTCTATTACGAAATGTGTCTCTTTTTTGTCGTGACGTCATAGAGACTCGTACGGAAATAGACTATAATTATTTTCATGTAAATTTACTTCCTTCTCCAGTGTAGTAATTAACGTGCTGTCAAACGCATTCATCATTGTAGAAGATGAGATATCTGACAAGTAATTCTACTCCCACTATCTTTTGTAGTAATTATCTTGTTAGCTTATCAACATCTATCAGACGTTTATGATATTCATAGATATTTAAAATACACGCAAGTATGTACTCACTCACTTACACACACACAAACACACACACACACACACACACTCACACACACACACACACACACACTCACACACATACGCACAAATGCACACGAACATACACACTCACACACATACACACAACACATACACACATACATACACATACTCACACATACACACATACATACACATACTCACACCCCCACAAACACACACACTCACACACACACATACACACACTCACACATACACACACACACTGACACACATACACAAACACACACTCACACATACATACACACACACACACATATATATACATACACAAATACACACACATACATACATACATACACAAATACACACACATACATACATACACACACATATACACACACACACACACACACACACACACTTCATATACCATTTAATTTATTTTCACATCATTTTAAGCTCTGATTTTTATCTTGTTTTTTATATTAAAGAAACAAACACACATTGGTAATGATAGCTTAACATTACCAATCACGCATCTTGCCGACAACTATATTTTGTTTCATTTTCTGTTAACATGCGAAAAGACAGTGCTTTAACATCAGAAGATGACGTCGCAATGAAAACCACTGAAAAGGCTCGCTATTTGGAAACACGTAGACACAAAGTTAATGTGAGATATTCCAGCTGGAAAATGTTGGCATCGCTTGGTTTGACCTATACATGATCATGTTGGCATCGCTTGGTGTGACCTGTGCATGTATGGTCTTATCAACTGATCGTTATCAAGACGGCGAACATTCTGATATTTTCTCTTTATAAAAATAAATAAAATCGTAAAACCACCGCTGCAATGACCATCACATTAGATTATTGATTTACCTAATAGCATCTATAAAAATATCCTTCTATTTGTATGAGTTTTAATAAAATTAATTATTCCTGGGAATACGACGGTGTATGTAACCGCCCGTTAAATCCCAAACACACACACCGTGATACCGGAAAAAGCTCTCACAAGCCTTGACGTGTCAATCTGCTTAAGAATATAGCATTCCAAAATTAAAATCATTGTGTAAGACGCGAAATCCCCTTGATGAACCACGTAGGTCCCAGTTATATGTCCGTTTATTATCCAATCCCGATTGGCCTGTCACCCAATGTTTATTTACTCTGCCAGGGCCATCCAATGGTAAAAAGACCATCTCTGTTTGTAGAGAGAGCTTAACGTCGTCGTTGATTAGATAAGTAGCAGTTGATGTCGCACCACCGATCCATCACGACCGAATAAGAAGAGTTGAGTTTAGTTTATTCAGACTCCAATAGCTCTTCTGAAATCTTTATTTGTCCACCTAGATTTCACGCGCATTAATCGACGACTTTCAGAGGTATAGTGCAGTGGTTAGCTCTTCTGAAATCTTTATTTGTTCACCTAGATTTCACGTGTATTAATGCACGACGTTCAGAGGTATAGTGCAGTTGTTAGCTCTTCTGAAATCTTTATTTGTCCACCTAGTTTTCACGCGTATTTATCGACGACGTTCAGAGGTATAGTGCAGTGGTTAGCTCGTCTGAAATCTTTATTTGTCCACCTAGATTTCACGCGTATTAATCGACGACGTTCAGAGGTGTAGTGCAGTGGTTAGCTCTTCTCAAATCTTTATTTGTCCACCTAGATTTCACGGGTATTAATCGACGACGTTCAGAGGTATCGTGCAGTGGTTAGCTCTTCTGATTTCTGTATTTGTCCACCTAGATTTCACGCCTATTAATCGACAACGTTCCTCGGTATCAGAGGTATAGGGCAGTGGTTAGCTCAATGAATTTAATGGATAGAGATCTGCAGAACAGTGATGTTTTGTCAGCTGTATTATTTTTTACTAGATATTATTTTAAGTAACGTGGTCCAACAGTTCTTGTTCAATGAGTCAAAAAATCATGTTCAAGGCAAACCGTAATTTCTGTTCGTACTACTTACTAGTATTTATAGTTTGATAAAAAATGCAATAATACAGAAGAGCTTGACATTTCTAAAAAAAGTGGTGAAAATGTCATGAAAATAAATAAAATACAACAATATTGGAATTCGCTGTTTTAATAAGATCAGTTGTTTAGTTGCATAACTAGGTCAAACCAAGAACACTTTTCATAATGACGTCAAATTTAATGTTAATGCATTTTCTTTTTCAATGTTATATTAGGCTATTTCTCACCATAATAAGGTATTAGCACCAATTTATCACATACAGGGCTTATACACGATCTTAAAGTGGCAGTGTCTGTTTTTGTCTTGTACGTTTGATGCTCACCACGATCCATTCTTCTGCCGTAACAATATGCTGTACCGTAATTAGGTTACACGAAATACACTATAACTCAGCGAAGAGCGGACCACTATTTGGCGCCATTGCTGAGTAGTGCATTTCGCATTACCTATTTTTGGAACAGCAGATTGTTACGACAGAAGAATTGAGCGTGGTAGACATCAATCAAAGTACAAGACATATTCTAAATGGTTAAATATTTAAAAACAGACAACAAAACAAAAACAGAGACTGCCTCTTTAAAACTTATTAGTTTAACTAATTTAATAAATCTTCTTTTTACCACTGGAGATCTTTCAACCACTATGTCAATATTATTTGTTATTATTGTTGTTGACAAGTATTTAATTGAAAAGAAGTCTTAATACACTATTACTCAACTATTTCACTCTGTTTAATTTTGTTATTATTGTGAAATTCTATAAAATGTGTTATTATCTTTAAATTCTAAAAAGAGGCTATTTCGTTTCCTCTCAGGGAATATAGTACTGGTATTTCTATTCTGATTGGTTGAATTTAAAAATACAAGTTATCGTAACTGTACAAATGATTCTGTACGCATTTATCTGGTGAACTTTACGATACATAACATTTGTGCAGTTTTATCACAGAATTAGTTAGTGTATATAACACTGTAGGCAAATATGATAGATATGTTCACCAATAATCGTTATTTGGTGTGTTTGTGTTTCATAGTTGAAGATCATTTTCATTGATTGTAGATAGAGTATGTTTTGCCGTTTTTTTTTACCAAAAGTGGCTTTTGATCAACTTTAAAAAATGCTACTTTTATTTATGCGGGTTTCCTCTAAAAATTGTCAAAATCAATAACGTCCAATAGCCAATGATAAGATAAAAATCAATATGCTCCAATGGCGTCGTTAAAAAACAACAACGTTACTTTTACGTCACAATAATAACAGATGTAAAAAGTTGCAGACGCCACTTTATGGTTGAAAACGGCAATATTATTAACTCTAGTAGCGAACGTTTTAATGTAGATATAAAACATTACAAGTGTCTTCCCCAAGACACAATGGCTCTCAACAAAGGCTGTGAATATTAATAGCGTGATATTATGTGTGTGATAATTATGTACTGTTTCCCCATCATCGTCATTATATGTACACGATCTTGTGCCGAGTTCAGTAACACATTTTCTCCTTAGTACTAGCTACATTGGTATGTTTAGCGCTTACTATTAAAGCAATGTAATGCGCTAGAAAGCAACCAACTAGCTAGCACTCGTGATAAAACCTGTTACTAAACGCGTCCCATGTTTCCTGGTCATGTCCTCACCACACTACCAGATATGGCTCGTGTAGACGCGGGTTTAATGATCGCTTTCATGGGATATTAGATAATGACAACCAGTCTTGGAATAGTTCTTGTAAATTTGCCTTTCAGTTATCGCCTTTGTGATATATTAGATAATGGCTGTGTTATCTAAAGAAAGAACCCTGGTGCCTCTGTCTCTGTTTGAAATACTTGATATTTCCATCACGTTCGACATTAGAGGAGACAGATATCTTGGTCTTGTCCTCACTATGGAAGAGGCCATGATTCCTATTATAATAGGTCTTTAAAGTGGCGGTAATTGGGTTTTTTTTTTAAATTGTTAACCCTTTAGAATATATCTTGTATGTTTGTTTGATGCGCACCACGCTCCATTCTACAATATAATTCTCGTTCATAGAATAGTAGTCAATGGCTGTTATCTTTTTAAACATCGTGGCTGTCGTTATCAGATTTTTATAATGCTAACATTTACCATCATTTTAGATAAATCAAACGTTAGGTCTTCTTCACGGATTCGGATTCATATAGCTGAACACGGAATAGACAGAGGTTGGTATAGCTGAACACGAAATAAGCAGAGGTTCGTATAGATGAACACGAAATAAGCAGAGGTTCGTATAGATGAACACGGTGACGTAATAAGTTCATAGAATACTAGATAAAGACAATGCTATTTCACCAACACATGGCAATCTCAAAGTTAACTAATTCAAGGTTTCACCATCATGTTGAGGAACACTAATTCCAAGTGGTGGAACAGACAATGCTTTCTATATACCTACAAGTTAGATTAACACGTTTATCAGTTATTAGTTAATGGCGTTGTTATTTCAAGATAGTGCCGCTGAAACCTAGTATCCCTAATACACGGTGTTAATACAAGGAGTTACCATCAGTTTCAGAACAAGCAGACTTCCTGGTCGCGGAACACATTGGTTCTTGTAGATCAGCAAGTTGAATTAAGTCTTTCATAGGATATTAGATAATGGTCGTGTTATCTTGAGAAAATATAGTGCCTCTACCGCCGCTACCAGAGCTCTTTAATACGAGGTTTTACCATCAATTTCAACTGTAGGGGAAAGCTATTAACCTATCTGATAGGAATTTAAGCCACAATGCGGCGACTCTCACCCACAGTAAATTCAATGAAGTCTAGAATTAACGCTTGAGACGACCAGAGACTCTTAAAATCTTCATTCTATCTGTGTCTGCTCTTTGTTATTGTTGGCAGATTTTAACCTCAGCGATAATCAAGCTGCGAGATCGATATTTGACTGAGAGAGAAATAACTCTTCTTTTGGCCCACGCTGTGATTTCAAGCAATTAACATTTCACAAAAATCAATGTTATTTTCGTTTTTAGTCATATACCGAACGTCCCGCTTCGTCAACATTTGACAGGTGACTGTCAGTTAAATCCCAGTTCACAATTCTTGAAGACATAATCATACAGCAAGAGGTATTTTATGAACTGAAATGATTTTAAAATTCTCTTGTAATTCTAAACTAGTATCAATCAAGATTGTCGCGATTACACATTAATACGCAATCATTTAAGTGCATGAATTCCATGAAAAAAAGTACTATTATAATAATCTACTCTTCCAGAACTAAGCTTTTATCTAACTTGTTTCACGTGGGCACAACGTATTTGACAACTGCGTGGGGTGCTCATGACAGAGGTCCTGGTGCGACATCATGCCCTGATCTTTGAGGTGGTATGCATGCATTGGCGTGCAAGCTGAGTATGTATTCTACAGATGAATTAAAACCCATCAGTTCATGGCGGTGCAGAAATACGTTTCTGTACTCATTAACTCTATGAAGCAGAACTATGGAGCAGAACTATGGAGCGGAATCTATGGCATCCACCGTACAGAGGCATTGTATTCAACCATTGGGTTGTGTTAGAGAAACGGATGCTAACTTTGGAATTAAAACAATCTTATACATATTTAAACATGGTAACAGTTTTATTATTCAGATTCTGAAAGACCGATGCAATTGTCCAAACAGAAGACTTTATCTTTGCAGGAAATAAATTATGTGCTTATCGGAAAGAGTAGCCTATGTGGCAGCAACAGGTTTCCTCTAAAACGAAATGTTTGAAAATTACCATATGAATGACGTTCAATACCCGCCCATCAGATAAAAAAATCAATGTTCTTCAGTGGCATCGTTAAACAAAACAGAATTTACTTTAATACAGAGGCTTGAGAACCAAGCGAGGTATCACGTGACGTCTAATTATAGCTTTTCTCTATTCTGTGTTCTTCACTGATTGGATCTTACCAAAGACATCTTCTTTGTGGTAAAACAAGGAAAGCAGAGCTAACACTTTGAATTAACTTGCATATCTATTCAGATGTCAAGTATGCTTGTCAAGGATATTCAGTCGTTAAAAGCTTTCATCTGAAAGTCATCAACTGCATCCAAGGCGATGAGATTTGAACTTAGATTAACGTGCGCTTGTAAAAAGTAAACTTTTATTAAATATGATTGTTATGGAAACGCCAATATGCTTCATTCCATTAAGAAGAGAAAGACTCAATTATTTTAGCATTTCTTCCACAGAAGATTCGTTGTTGAACATATCCATGCCTCTGCAATGTGATTGCACAATGTTTTTCTACCTAATAACAATTAAATTTAAAACAGAAAAAAACACAGACAACTAGTTCTGCATGGAACAAAATGCTTTGACTACGACATCCGTCTAAGTAATGAGCTAGATCTTTGTCTTGATCAAATGCCTCGTCTGGCCGAGACTATTAGTCTCGTGTGACCGAGACTAGCAATAACAATTCGCCCTAGGATACCACTGACGTATTTAGACATGCAAGGTGATGCGATACGACTTCATAGCGAAGCCCACCGCTGCTACACAATCTAGGAGAATAAGAGATAATTAAACGGTGCTCGCCAGGTGGAGGAGGGATTCGCTACGAAACAGTATTGAAAGAGATTTAATCGGAAAGAGATCAATACAGTTATCTTCTCTACAAGGAAAGGAAAGTGTTTAACATACAGCCAAATTGCTTTGATACTATTCAGTAGTAGTTTATGTAGGGAAGTTTTTTTCTTCTTCTGAAGACCAAATGTTTCAATTACTATTTTCATTTGTTTTTGTTTTGGGGACCTTTTCTTAAAACGAGAAGATAAACAAATGGAAAACATTTTACCTAATTGTTTTCTTTTGAGGGGATTTCCGTAAAGTGTGTCAATTACTATTCTATTTATAATTGAGACACATGGTCTCCAGAAAAAAATCAGCTTGCCTAATTAAATTACTACTTAACAGTATCAATAATGTTAATATACAATGGATTCAATCTAAACCGGCATCTGCCTAATCCGGATTTCTATGTAAACCAGGACAATTTCAAAGTCCCATCGAACCACTAAAACACTGGATAGCATTTGTCTAAATAGGCACTCTGTCTAAATCAACATTTTTTGCTAGTCCCAACTGGATCTGGTTTAGACAGTCCAATGTATATGCACTTTCAAGATGGAACGTGTTGTCGAGCATGGAACAACAAACTAGCCCAGTCCACACACGAATCAATGTGACGACCCACCGAGCTTCATACTACAACACAGTACATGTATTTGATATTCGCGACGCACCGAGCTTCATACTACAACACAGTACATGTATTTGATATTCGCGCTGTGGACAGGTGGCTCACCGAGCTTCATACTACAACACAGTACATGTATTTGATATTCGCGCTGTGGACAGGTGGCTCACCGAGCTTCATAC
>JAUTWP010063080.1:0-12641 GCA_033042655.1 Cyathermia naticoides
GTTATTGATTATTGATTGAATGTCCACAGTACGTCCTGTATGTACCGTACATGTCCACACTGCACAGTATAGGGCAATAGAGAAACACGCTACGTTAAAACCCGCCATTAAAATGTAACTATTTTGAGATATGTTCAAGGCGTTTATTATAGAGTGGCAAGTTAAAAGCAAAACGTGGACTGACATATGTTTATTAAAAACAGAGAACCATATGTCAACAGTCGTTTCCAATTTGTTCAACGTCTCACTCCAAATATTTTTCACAATGTGTTTTACAATAGAACAGAGAATACGGCAATTCATTGTTTTCAAACAAATGGCGGTGACATGTTAAAAAACTGAAATAATTAAAGCAATAGAGTATAATTAAAAACATAACCGTTGCTATTTTTCCCACACACTATTAATAGAAATATTTCTTTATGCAAGCTAAATACATTTATTGAAAGTGTAATTAAGAGTGTTTTTCAAGTCTGTTCATGTAAAAATATATTTATTCTTGACCTATTATGTACGTATATAATTATTACAGTACTAGTACACCCATATTAGTGTATATACTGTATTTATTTTTGACATTCGTGTGTATGTGTTATATTATTTTTTACTTTCATGAATAATTATGGGAGCGGGACGTAGCTAAATTGGTAGCGTGTCCCCTCTGAAGCGGACATACATCGGATTGATCCTTCTCAATGGACCCATATTCAGCTTGGGTTATTTTCCATTCCAACCAGTGGTCCACAACTGGTTCATCAAAGGTTGTTATAATTTATGTGATGTCCTGTCTGTGGGAAAGTGCATATAAAAGACTGCTTGTTGCTTAAAGAGTAGCCTATGTGTCAAAATGGCAATATGTTTGATGTCCGATAGCCAATGATGAGATGAAATCAATGTGCTCCAGTGCCGTCGTTAAATAAAACAAACTTTACTTTTTGAATGTGCAGTATTTCTGACTGCCATGTACGTGTATTTCTGACTGCCATGTACGTGTATTTCTGACTGCCATGTACGTGTATTTCTGACTCCCATGAATTGTACAGTATTTCTGACTTGGCATACACGTCTACAATTACTGCAGTAGGAAGAGCAACGTCAACAAGACAACGCTGTCATACAGCACGATTTCCTTGGCGATCTATAGCACTGGCTGGAACGTTTGTCCGATGAGCGCGTAGAAGCAGCAACACTCTTCATACAGTGGCTAAAACTCGTCATAATTCTGTCCGGTGTGTGAGTAGGAGCATAAACTTCTTCATACTATAGTAGCTAAAACTATTAAACATCATGTGCTAGGTGAGCCAGTAGAAGCACAAACACATCTTCATATAATTATTGGCTAAAACTCGTTATAATTGTGTCCAGTGTGCCAGTAGAAGGAGCACGAACCTCTGCTTACAGTACCTAAAACTTAAATGTCGTGTGCGGTGTGCCAGTAGAATAGCACAAACTTCTTCATACTGTGGCTATGTCATAATTGTGTGCGGTGTGCCAGTAGAACAGCACAGACCTCTTCATACAGTTCCTACAACTTGGAAACCTCATTTATCGTGGGCCAGTAGAATAGCAGAAACCACTTCACAGACAGAACGGGAATCTAGAGACAGTGTGCTGGTCCCAGTGGACAATACTGCTGTGTTTATTCCCGGTCAGCACTCGAATGTGCCCCAAGCTGTTTGCCACATAAAGGGGGCGTAGATCGCGCCACTCATGCCTGGCTTCCCCTGATTGGAGGAAACTGGTAGTGTTGAGACTCAGGTGTCTGTGAACTTGATCCGATCAATCGGCTAATAAACTCACTTGCGCCTCTCAATGTTTTCCCATTGCTCTTTAAGACTGGCGACTTTTCTTTCTGTGTATCTGGATACAACAACTTATAAAAAGTGATCCCGATGATTAAATGCATCACATAAGGTATTTATTTCCATATTGTCACAAAGTTATATTTCTTTTTAATATTGCCACAGAGTAAAGTACTACTTTTGATATAGATTGTGATTCAGTTGTTTTTATTGATAATTATTGTCAATAAGTAAAGTATTTTTTTTGTCATTGAGTAAAGATAATTATGTTTGTTTATAATTATTATGAATAAGTAAAAACATTAAGTTTGTTTTATATTGTCACTGAGAAGAATATTTGTGCCACTCAGTAAAGTGTTTTATAGTGTTACTGAGAAAATTAATGTTTTTTTATATTGTCAACGAGTAAAGTTTTTGTTTATAGTATCATTAAGTAAAATATTTATTTAATATTGTCACACAGTAAAGTATTTTTATATTGTCACTTAGTAAAGTGGGTTCTTGTAATATTCCCACTGAATAGGTTGTCTTAATATTGTCATTGAGTAAAATATTTATTTTTATAATATCACTGGGTATTGTATTTTTCTTAATAGATCTTGTTGATCGAATATCCGCACTGAAAACATTGCATTGTTTCACCCAGAGACAATCGTCTTTGAAAGGTCTTCAAGAAAAACTCGATATATCTGCGTGCGCACAAAGCTTTCCTCTTTTGTTCCACGCTCGTGCGACCAGGAACGAGAGAGGTTTCATATTTCCTGTAAAACACAATAAAAATAATATCATGATATTTTTAGAAAATATTATAAAACATTCCCATATGTTCGTCCGTATGTCTGAAGGTTTTCTATCTAATGTTTGATATAAAAGTTCACTACCTAAGTCTGTCCGTCCGTTCAACCTACTTTTGTTTTATAATAATTATTATTATGTCCGTACGTCCGACCTACTTTTGTTTTATAATTATTATATTCAACGATCTTTATTTTAAGTTTTCTACCTAAATCCGTGCGTCCATCCATCCATCCTACATGTCTAATATGACAGGATGAAATATTTGTTTGACCTATTGATTTTGGTATCTATATTTTATGCTCATGTCTGTTCGTCCATCCTACTATTGTTTTATCAATTCAACGGTCATGGTTATGCATACTAGACCAGCAAGAAATATTTATTTAACGTATTTATTTTGATATCTAAATTAGCTGCCTATGTCCGCTCGTCTTTCCGTCCTACATTTATCTATTCAACAGTCATGTTTGCCTAATATGACAGTAATACATGTACATATTTATTTAACGTATTTATTTTGATATCTAAATTAGCTGCCTAAGTCTGTCCCTCCATCTGTCCGTCGTACTTTTATCTATTCAACGGTCATGTCTCTCCAATATTAGATTTAGGTATAGTTTTTAACGTGTTTACATCACAAAAGTGTTCAAGCACGCCTCCCCTGGGCACGGCCTCTGATATTCCCAGAAGCCCTACCCAGAGGCGGTCTCTAATATGACAGCGATACATATTTATTTAACGTATTTATTTTATCTAAGTTGGCTGTCATACTTTTGTTTCATCTTGTTAACTGTCGTATGCCTCTCTAACACGGCAGCGTGAACTATTTATTTAACGTGGTGTGTGAAAGTTGAGAAAACAAAATAAAAGTATTGTGTTTGATTAGCACTGCAGTGTAAACACGCGCGGACTCAAGCGATCACCTCGCCTCAATACGCTCTTTTCCATTACTCATACGCGTCAAATCAGTTATTAAAATCGTATTTCTCCTTCACAAATTAGCACAAGACATCTTCTCACTGAAATTATAGCCTAGTTTCACGGGAAGCTATTGGACGCGTGACAAACATGCGGGCGGCACAATCTCTCTATAGGAATCCAAGACTGTCCGGTCTCTAATGACAGCTCTACATTAGACACTCGACTTTTATGAAAGTTATTGAAAATAATGACGGCTCCTGTTCAACCTCAACGTGTGGTGGCAGGATGCAATTATGATAAACAGTGGTTAAAATACACGTTATTAGTTCACAACTGTTCCCGTCATTTGATTAGGCAAATGTGGGCCAAACTGTGTTTTATTCATATGAAGAAAATGTATTCATGCCATCACTAAGATTAAGCAAATTGTGACCCGGCACGTGTATACAAACACGACACTGTGGTGTGATGTGCGGGTAATGAGACAAAATATGTTATGTTGTACAAGAGAGAGACAATGATAGAGCGAGGTGAGAGAGACTAGGATAATGAAGATTGATGGTAAAAGAGATATAAATAGAGATAAGAAAGATAAAAAGGATATTGAGTACGCATGCACACACACATACATACACACTCTCTATCTCGCATACACACATATACACACACGCGCGCTCACACACAAACGCACACACACACTCTCTCTCTCTTCTCTCTTTCTCGCATACACACATACATACACACATGCACACTCTCTCTCTCTCGCATACATACACACACACCACACATGCACACACATTCACACAAGCACATGTGCACACATACGCACACATACACGCAATCATACACATATATACATACATCCAGACAGACAGACAGTCAAACAGACAGACAGACATACACAGTCGAACATATATATACACACACGCATGCATACATACAGACAGAGACACTCGCACATGCAAACGCACATACACACACACACAAACTCACATACACAGAGAGACAGAAAAAATGAGAAAAGAGAGAGAAAGAGTTAGAGTGAGCTAAAGACAGACAGTAATAACAGAAAAGACAAATGAAAAAGAGTCTAAATGGACTCGGTATACACGTGTTTCTTGTTTCCCTAGTGTTTGTGCTAGCATGTTACACAGAATACCAACGCTACGTGCTTCCAATCTCGAACAAGTGTCTTTAATACTGTTAATATGTCCATCTGACATTTATTTCACCTTAATAATTATACTTTTAATTACAGAAAAGTCGTGTGTACATAATTTGACAGAATTATTTAATTATCTGAGAACAAGAACAAACTATATTAACAGTTCAATTAGTAACATTCGGTTATTCGTAAATATTTATATTGATTTTCACAACTACGAAAAAGATTGGTAACTGTAGAAAAATCTTGTGACAGGATTCATTGCTTGTAGTCCATCATTGTCGTCACAAGATCTCTAAGACGTGCGTCAAGTAAAGTCAAGTCATGTTGTTTAACGTCTACAAACCAAGTTGTTTATCGTCTACGTTCAGAGCCAGGTTGTTATAGCAGGCCTCTCTCGGGCGCAGTTTATGGTTTTATCCACCAACCGCATCCGGAATAACGGCTGTTATAGCAGATGCATCTCTCGGGCGCCGTTTATGGTTCAAGCCATCTACTGTGTCATGGATAGAAATAATGGGGAGGGGGGCAGAGGGGTTCGGTCACAGTAACGGAAACAAGGGAGTTAGCCCGGTATTGGGAGTGATGTGAAGACGTGCGTTCAAGCACGCCCCTCTGGGCACGGTGTCCGACAGTGCCAGACACCCTACCCAGGACGGGAACATAAACAGGTAGCATAAAATCAACTGAATTACCTTGGTAACAGACTTACATATTATTATGTTGGCCTCACTCTCGATGTTCTTTCATTTTGTATGACAAAAGGATTCGTTGTACAGTGGAGTCTTGTCTAAACAAGATTCAGTTGGGACCAGCACAATATGCAGGCTTAGACAGAGTGCCGGTGCAATAGGAATATAGGTCCGACACAATGTAAATGCTATAAGACTTACATACCTAGGAATCCTTGTCCAAACCAGACTTTCATAAAAACTTCATGGTTTTATTGAACTTTTTCTTACCTTAACTATAGGACTTGGAGGTAGTATCTAGTTTTATGGATCAGACTATTTGTTTCATTCCATAAAGATTTATTTTATAATTAATCCAGTTTGTTGTGATATAACTTGGGTTCCTTTTACACCGGCATAGACAGACTTCAGTCAGCGTTACTTAGCTGATGGGGCTTTGAAATCGTTCTTGTTTATTCAAAAATCCGGAGTAGACAAATGCTGGTTTAAACAGAGGCCACTATATATGTTAGGACGCGTATCATGTTCGCGTTCCTCTCTTGCAGGGAGCCGCAAAGGAATGACGGCAATCACACGTAACCCCGTGTGTCGCAGATGTTTCTGCTTAATACAGATTACTAGCACATGAGACAGTTACAGTGTTCCCGTGTAGACTTTCACTTGTTATTAGCAACTTGAGTTGATGACTTAAGGCTCAGCTAACACACTCATCTCGACAGTGATACGCACGAGTAGAATTTAACGGATTCAGTTGAAAAACGCTTCTCATAAGTATGTGACATTGGTATTTTTTGTAATACATTGTACGTCGTTTCAGTGAAGGTTTTTAAAAGTACAAAGTATTTTTCCATTATGTCATCTTAGTCCAGTTGTAGAGTGTTCAATTGATGTGAGATAAGTCAAACTATTAAATAAATTCTTCATAATAAAGGTTATTTTACATGTACATGTGTACATTGCATGTCATATTTGTTTGCATGCAACCGGTCCCTCTGTTGAACATTGGAATCTCCGTTGGGTTTTGGGAGTCTTTAGGAGATCTAAGGAGATCTATGTATTGGTGACTCAAACATTCAGTGGACGTGGGATCATTAAAATCGATTCACCTAACCTGTGTTTATACAACTACATATCGGTCCATAAAGTCGTAGATTTTAGTATAATCAAGTATGGTAATAATACATTACAGATACTTATGTGTGGTTGCAGGTTTTGGTAAAATTTTACACAGTAAAATTATTTATTACCCCAGCGGGCACACAGAACCGGGGAAATAAAAATCATAATTTCCCAGGGAATGATCACCCATGGGCTAACCTGCAATTTGATTGGGTAGTTCAGTTCACTTTGTCCAATGAAAGTGCTGCTACTGGCAATGGACAATAACACCAAAACATCCAAAACATTCGTATGGTATAGTCCATTGTATATTTATATTTGGTATTTCTCAAAATAAATAGCTAGCTACAATCAAACTAAACTGAACATAGACCTATGAATCGTCAACTTCGCCTGTTCCAATTGCCAATGACGTCACTTTCTAATGACATCATTAGGTTTACGGCGTTTTTCATGAATGAATGAAATAATAGGCACATAAAACTCTTTATGAAAAGAAAAATAAACACATTCAGGCTGGGATAATAAATAGAATATCAAACTCGCTTCCGTGTATCAAGTTTAAGTCCCTCGTGAAATATGTTTCTTTTGTCACTCGCTAAAGCTCGTGACAAAGGAAACTTATTTCACTCGGGACTTAAATTTGATAATACATGGAAGCTAGTTTGATACCCTTTATATAACAGACCTATGAGGTCGTTTGCAAAACAATGTGACATTATATCTGTGGCTGGCCTCAAAGTTGTTAAAGACAACTGCCACCGGAATGCATACTCAAGAACCGGACATTACGCACACATATCCAGTATACAAACCCATAATATTATGTGATTTTTGTTCAAAGAGCCTAAATGCACGCATGTATTGCAGATGAGGTCAAGTCATATTGCTTAACGTCTACATTCAAAGCCAGGCTGCTATAGCAGACGTCTCTCCCGATGCCGTTTATGGTCCAAGCTATCCATGGTGTCCGGGACAGGAAAGTATTGTAGATAGTATCTATAGACGTGCTTTTGTACGGCAAGAAATAATAATTAACTGGTCATGACGCATACACATTGTCATTTGGTTAATCTGACAAGAAGGTATGGAAATACACGGCCAACGAGATTACTGTTCCCACCCACCAACCTAATCTACCCACCAAGCTGAAACGCCTAACAAATCACATTTAATTCCATCTTGTTGAAACTGGCCGGCCTCCTGGGAGTCGTACACATGACTAATGCCATCCGAGCTACTGTCTCTCCTTGGTTACAGTCAACTGTCCACCATTATATGGTCAGTCTGATTGTGCCCGTGGTCATCGGTAGACTTGCTTAATGGGTGCAGTTACAGAAAACAATTACCACGTTATTTTCATACGAACATGATGTGTCACATCTGTAATAAAGGATTTAATGTGTCCAGATGTCGGGATGTCGCTGGCTGACATGTGATGGACGATGGAGCGAGAGTGGGAAATTACGTTGGTTTAATAGCGACTATGCCCAATGGGCAAGATGTGTTGGTATACCAATGTGAATTGTCATAATTATCTCCAACCCAGCATATGTTTAATTACTGATCCCGTCCGGGGTAGTGTGTCCGGCTAAGTCGGACATCGTGCCCAGGAGGGGCGTACTTGAACACTTTATAATGAAGTAAGCACGTTAAAAAAATTCCAGTCCAGTCCAGTTTAATCACTTGTCCAGGTTTACTTATTTAACATTCTCTCCGTGTTATTGCTCTTTTATCATTCACTGTGAAAACCTATTCCACATAGTACCGGTATATTACCCAACTGAATCGATAGCTCACGACCCAGTAGTACAATAAATATTTATTATTATTACACGAGTCATTGGGTACTTTCGTCAGGCCTCATTCCCTGTTTTAAAGTAGGGTTAATGTAGAGTCGTCTGTCACTTACAGTGAAAGGAATACCTAGAAATAGTATAATTAATTTGTTTCCATTTTGTTACGGTTTCCGGAAAATAGCAAATCACGCCGTTTTAATTTGGATATCGTTTTATAACTGGAATTTTGATAAATGTTCTCGAGCAATGTCTTAGTTAATGAATGAAATTAAACCAGTTGAAGTCGTTACGACTAATTTAAAAATAATAAAATATTGTGTATTAGTGTTACTTACAATCGTATTGCAGACTATGCTATAGCATAGAGAAATAGTATATGGAATCAAGAAAATGGTGTGAGTTCAATTGGGTTACACTGTTTAATATGTTTACAGATAAGGCGTGAGGTTTGCACTATTTGATGTCCGTTGTTTTTGGATTGTCAATTTTAAACACCGGATTGTTTCTGTGTGTCGTCTATCATAGAGTTGGATGGTTTCCTCTTTGGCCAAGTATGCTAGACATATAATTCAATTACTTTGAAAAGAGGCGAGGTTTCGAAGAAAACAATTTTAAGAAACAGTGCAATATTGAAGGATCGTTTGACTGTCAGTAACAAAGATTAATGTTAGTATTGGAGAAAGAACAGGTTGCTAATCTTCTTATTGCAGAAATGGATCTTTTGTGTGCACTTTCCCCATAAAGAAAAGTAAAGTTTGTTTTATTTAACGACGCCACTGGAGTACATTGATTTTGATCTTATCATCAGGTATTGGATGTCATTCATATGATAATTTTGACACATATATATTTAGAGGAATCCCGCTGTCGCCACGTAGGCTACTCTTTCCGATAAACAGCAAGGGATATTTTATATGCACCTTCCCACAGAGGACAGCACATACCACGGCCTTTGACGAACCAGTTGTGGACCACTGGTTGGAACGGAAAATAGCCCACACTGCAGCTGGGTCCACTGATAAGGATCGATCCGATGACCGAACGCTTCAAAGGCTGGCAAGCTACCGACTGAGCTACATCCTGCTCCACTCCCCCATAGAGAGGGCGGGATATGTTTTGTGATTTTTTTTCTTATAATATAATATGGGGGAGTGGAGTGGAGCAGGATGTTGCTCAGTCGGTTGATAGACAACGTCAAACATTCTCAGCATGGAACAAACGTTGGACATGGTAATGATTTTAATGAGCTTAAATCAGAACATTGTTCAAGCATGCATACCGTGAGCACACACTGGGATAAAGACCTGACAGGATGTTTTAATAAATTACAATAGAATACTAAAAATAATAAACAAAAAAAACATTCTCCCAACAACAGGTTTATTAATATTATTTTAATCTGTGTTTGATGTTTTATTACAAGTGAAGCGAAACATTCCATTAACTTGCTTGTTCTTGTTGTAGTTTTTTTACCTGGGCGTTCCGTATTGACAGTGTTCAGTTTAGCGACATGTTTATTGAGTGTTATGAAGGTGAATAATCCTATTACGTTTAGACGAGGAATTCCAAAGACTGTTTGTCTTATGAGTTCGCATTGTTAGCTTTTGACGGAATACAGTTCCGATAGCTCGAACAAATGTTTGCAATTTGCGTTCTGGAATCTTTGTAACTGCTGGCACAAAAGAAAAGTCGCCTTCAGTTTTGCTGTCGATCAGTTTTGTAAGAAATCGATCGTCGCTCCGCGCCAAGCATCACTAGACGATGCAGCGAGTGGAAAGAGCTCGTCGATGAGTGAGACTATACTTTCCCATATACCTGCTCACGTACACAATGATGTCGAGTGTTGATCTACAAGAAAACTTTATTTACAATAATTGCACAAGCCAGTCTTAGTTCATATAGACTTTTCAAAACAAATTCTTTTGTTTATTTACAAAAATTGCTCAAACCAGTCTTAGATCATATAGACTGTTTTGTCAAAACAAATTCTGTAGTTATTATTGGGATATAAATATTTAAAGCATAAATAATAATGTTTAGAAGAGAATACAAATGTTTCGTTATGCTAAGAAGATTTTTGATTCTGGGTTTTATAAAGTATATTTGTTTTAAAAAAGCACACGTTCTGTATACTCATCAGGTAGTTTTTAAATTCCTGTGAGAAAAGAATTAAGTAACGTCATTAAATAAAACAAATTCCTGAGAGAGAAAAACATTGTTTTATTTAATGACGTTGCTTGAACATTGTGATTGTTTTTAATCATCAGCTATTGTACTTCAAACATGTCATGGTCATTCTGACAGTTTCTTTTTATGGGAAACCCGATGCCGCCACATAGCCTACTCTTTCCTATAAGAAACATACCACAACATTTGAAGAACCAATTGTGAATACTGAATGGAACGGAAAATACCCCAAACTGGAAATTCCTGTGAGATGCCAACATTACATCCCTCTGGAGTTAATTGCAATTAGCATAACTGAAAATGTTTGTTCGTGTTTGACACAAAGCACGTTTAGAGATAGATGCAAGGATACTAGGAGATTTAAGAAACTTTAGACCACATCCTGGAGCAGGGACAAACATTTTACTTTAATTATGTGTGTGAGTAATGCATGATAACATGTGAAATTGAAGGTCGGTTCATCGACCTATTAGAGCCAGAAGGCGCTAACACCACTTTTTGTCAAAATTGAGTTAAATGCATTAATATGACTTAGGTAGTATTCTGTCTTGTGTTAAATTATCTAACCTTACTTGAGAATATTCTATTAGATATTACAAATTTGGCACTAAGTTTCTTCAAATAAATGTGCCTGCCAGAAGGTGATATCTTATAAAATATCATATAACTACATATTCCCAACAAGTACATCATTTAACACTTACAGGATGATACAACTATGTTGAAAGTGTATGCTGATTAACTAAACTGATACATTGATAGTGAACTGATTTTTTTTTTATTATCGATGCAATCTTTAAAATTAATGCCGATTTCTCAGAATCACAAAATATCAAGATAGCACCTTCTGACTCTAATAGGTCATCATATCTTTATTGAACTGGAAACCGGTAAATGTGTTAAGCTGGAACTCCAACTGAGCTAAACTTTGAAATCGTCAAATATAATTTGTCGCCTGAAATTTGACCTAAAAGTGGTAAATAAAATAATATTTCGTACATAATTGTTTCCATGAAGGTATTAAATATAGCTGGATTCGAACCTAGTTCGCCGAATTGCATGGTATAAAATAGACAAAGAGATTGGTATAGTATGAAACAAAAATTGAAACCTAAATAAGGGAGGGAATTATTAGGTCTGGGACAGAAACAAAGGGGGAGGGAGCAGAGGGAGAGCACGGTCACACTAACGAAAACAAATGAGTTTCCGCCAGCACAGTCTTGCGACTGGAGTGTGGGTGATGGTGCAACTGCTTTTAGAATTCTATAAGAGAATTATGCCGAGTTTGAAATTGTTTGTGCAATTGTTTTGGTGATGGAAATTGGGCACTTTTGGATGGCGGGTTTTGAAAGTATTTATATAGCGAAATGAAAATAAATTAATGTTAAAGATAGCACAATATCTTTTTTTCATCAACTGTAAGGACGAAAATAAATATATATATTTTAAAATTCTTTATTATTATTTTTTTTATAAGCAACGGTACACGTATTACAAAAACAAGGTTGACACAATTACTCACAATATGAAAAAGAATAAAATCAAAACCAAAAAATGATACATCAGCACACGTGACATTTATAAAATCCAAACATGAACACAACAACAACATATGGGTTAACACTTTACAGATTTCCTAGTTACATGATTGTCATAATATAGGTAATGATATAAAATTATATTACTTAAAAATACCAAAACAATTATTAATTAAACAAAACTTAAAACAAAATAAAAAAACGGAGACGAGTGCTAATTACAAGTTTCAAGTGTCGCAATAAACAGACACCACTTTTTAGTGTGGATGTCCCCCTGCAAATTGATTTGTGATACATTTTTTTCTGTCATATAGTAATCTTTTACCATGGCTAGAAGAGGAAACGACAATGGGGCGTTAGCCAAACGCGCATTATATATATGTCGTTAAATGACTAAGTATTTTTTGTCTTGTTTGAATGCCAAATATTATATTTCTAGCGATTATAATTGTACGGAACCCAGTTGCATCAAAAATCCAAGATTCTAAATTCCGCAACAAGAAATTCACTTTTGAACATTTCACAAAAAGGTGCGTTATGGTTTCCTCCTCTTTACAGAAAGTACAAAGAGCATCGTCCCGGATCCCTATTTTACAAAGAAAGCTATTTGTTGCTATTAT
>JAUTWP010063191.1:0-12638 GCA_033042655.1 Cyathermia naticoides
ATGATTCCGTTCATTTTTGAAAAACATACATGTAAAAATATAATGAAACTCATCTCCAATGTCATAATTATTACATACGCGAACAGTGAAAAAGGCGGATTGCTATCCTCAATGATCTGGAATGTCCTATCATTGCCTGAACGCAGTCGATATATATATACTGTCGTAATAGAGTCCTACGGATCGGGAGTAACCGGAGAGATCTGCCAAGCACTCCTGACAGTTAGGTGTGTCCCGTAACAATGGGGTACTCAGCCGATTTTGTGCTGTCGGATTACAATTGTGACTATGTCGTGACAGATTCTGCTGTATCGGATCAAAAGCGTAGCAATGTCCTGTGTTGTCTGGACGGTTTCCTGTGGATCGGGACGCTGTCGTGATGAACGGGCATGATGTGGAGGAATTTTTTATTGGTTTCTTGCCGATTGAGTCCAAATTGCGTCCAGATCTTGCCGAGTGCGTCGGTTCGCTGTAGGATCTCTGTCGGATCGCATTCAGAAGAATCGGGACATATTAGGTAGAGTTTTTTACCATGCGAAAAATACAAATCGGATTGAGAACTGGAGAATCGGGACGAATTCGTCTGGCAACACCTGAATCGGGACGCTTCCTGAACAATATCTGATTGTTGTCGTGATCAAATAAAAAAATGTTTAACAATTTTAATAAAATTTTAATTTCCAGCCACGAATCACAGGATCTTGATAAGACTTTTAACAAATTTTAATCGGGAATGGTCCTATCAAGGACGGCGGTAAAATGTTTAATCGGGAATGGTCCTATCAAGGACGGCGGTACAAATTTTAATCGGGAATGGTCCTATCAAGGACGGCGTTAAAAATCTGAATGTGTGACTGATGCCTTAAAGTGGCAGTGTCTATGTTTGTTTAATAGTTAACCATTTAGAATATATTTTGTACGTTTGTTTGATGCACACCACGCTCCATTTTTCTGACGCAATGATTCTGTATCGTAATTAGATCACGCGAAATACATTATAAATCGGGGGGCGGGTCGCCAGCTGTCCGCCATGGTGATTAATTGGATTTCTCATATTTGAAGAAGAAATAATTTTAACGTCAACTAAGTTCTAGATATTGGTTGCAAGTGATGGTTGAATTGGTATGTGATATCAGGTGCAGTTGTTGACCCTTTATTCCTAGCCTCGGATAACCTTTGTCTGAGATTCGTCGTAGATCACTGATGTCTTCAAAGATGAGAAGTAATAACCAAATAGAACTCGAACACGCGAAGGGCGGCCAGGGAAAACAAGTACACGAACTGCCTTGCTCCGAATATGAATATGGCTTGCATGTTTATTTTTCTACCGAGCTCTTCGTGTCGCTGTCAAGAGGCGGGTCTGACGTGACAATCCTGCTGACATTGATTAATGGAAAAAAGACGAGCTTTGTCGAGAGTTTTCCCAGTCTGACGGCAGTTACCGATATAGTCCGAAACGAAGACAACCGGAAGTAATAAGTATATCATACCACACTTTTGTTTATCTAACTTGTGATAGAGTTATTTTTATGAACGAGTGTATTTATATAGAATATGAGTGTAAATAAGGAGTTCGGGATAGAATGAATAAAGGTTTTATTTTAAGATCCATTGTGTTTACGTGTTTTTTTTCATTTAGCTTAATGACTGGTTGTTATTGATTTGTTTCACTCATAACAAATCTTGATATTTTTGTATCTCTCGCTCCACTTGACGCTTACGAACAAATCCTTTACAGACATCTGTTTTCAGTGTTAACACCTCTTCGCTAAGAAGGTTCATTTATTCAATAATTAGATGGCGGGGATGTCTAAATAGAACGTCAACATCAGCAAGGGCGGACCGACAATTTTAGAGGGTGGGGTGCTGTTCAAAAAGAACTATTTTCTTTGCAATACTAAACCTTTTACTCGTTTTATATTTAGATAACCGATGATCCTATTTTAACACAGTTCAGTTTCTCTAAGCTGGTAGGAACTGAGATCGAAACTCAGTCGAGGCATTGGATTTTTAATCTCGGTATCTGCTCCCACTCAGAGTGAGTCCTCCGCTAGGCTCAATGTGAATGTATAACCACTTACAGCGACCAATGGTTTCATGATTGGTTTAACAAAGGCCATGGTTTGTGCTATCCTGTCTGTTGGAAAGTGCTTATAAAAGATCCCTTGCTATTTATCGGAAAGAGTAGATGCACTAGTGTGGCTGTAGCGGGTTTCCTCTCTTCTACTAACATGAATATATGTCCTGGACAGACGGTTCAGGAAGCTGAGTTGTGTGACCACAACAGCTTGTTTGAACCTTAATAGGATGTAAAAACGAAAATAAATATAACTCACAGACTGACCTCTAAACCAAACGTTCTTTTCCTTTGTCAAAATCCACAACTGGTTCATCAAAGGCCGTGGTATGTGCTATCCTGTATGTGGGAAAGTGCATATAAAAGACCCATTGCTGATCGGATTAGCCTATGTTGTGGCAGCGGCTTTCTTCTCAAATGTGTCAAAATTACCAATAGTTTGACGTCTAATAGCCGATGATAAGATGAAAATCAATGTGCTTCTGTGGCATAGTTAAATAAAACAAACTACTTTTTTATTCATCGAACAGGCTCAACCTTTGCAACATTCATAGTCACTTTTGATTAGTTTCTGTACGCATGGGCGAAGTGAAATCTTAAAAACGTTGGACTATTTTAGACACGTTAATGGTTTTGGCGTTTTTGAAGTCGGCAGTTCGTTAAGAGTGTTCGACATCCGTGGACCGCTTCTTGATTACAAAAGTACTCGATTTTCAAAATATAAATCACATGATGGTCTTTTGAAACGCATTGATGCTTCAGAAGATATCTTAATGGAACAATATTAATTTAACCTTAACAACTAATTAATATTTTTTTTTGGTTTGAATAGGTAACAGACAGGCTAAAATTTATTTTAAATAATTACGCGATGTGTTTTCTTTTTTCTTCTTCTTCTTCTGATTCTTCTGGTGGAAGAAAAAAGGACAGGACTCAAGAAACTGATGGTCCGCCTATGGCATTAGATCATCGAATCGATTCTTATCAGTGGAACTACATTGTATTTACAGTTCCAACAAGTGATCCATAACTGGTTCATCAAAAACCGTGCTATGTGTTTCCCTGTCTATGGAAAAGAGCATATAAAAGACTCCTTGGTGATTGTATAAAAGAGTAGCCTATGTGGCGACAGCGAGTTTCCACTAACAAAACTGTTATAATGACTATATGTTTGACGTTTAATGGCAATAACTGATGATTAAAAAGTAATCAATGTGCTCTACTGGTGTCAAATAAAATAAACGTTGTGTAAATTAACTATGACCAAAACAAATTATTTTCTTTCATTTATGCTAGTGGGAATTTGAGTTGCCGTTCGTTTTATTTGTTTGACATAACGAATATGAGACATGCACTGTGGTTTGGTAATTAAATCGAACTCATTAATGTTTCATAACGTACGGTTTCTATCTTGAACAATTGGATAACGTACGTGTGTGTATGGTGTTTGCATTGTAATCAATTACGGTCCACCCAATCCTGTTTTAAATTAATCCTAATATGAACAGAGTTGATGGTGAGTTAACAAGCAACAGCCGATGATTAAAACGCAATCAATGTGCTATAGTGACGTCGTTAAATTAAATAAATTCTACCTTTTATATTCATCTGTTGTGGAGCAGAAACAGAATGTACAATTCACTGGGGGGTGGGGGATGGGGGAATAACACTTTATTTAAGTATTTTACAATAAAAGTGCTTCATAATTGCATGGCATTGCCATATGTCGGTGATGCACACAACCTAATTTATATAAAGGAAAGGAAATTTTTTGTGTAAAGGTGGTTTTATTTAACGACGTCACTGAAGCGCATTGATTTTTACCTTATCGTGGCTTTGGACGTCATTCATAATTATGGTCATTTTGACACATTTCTTTTAGAGGAAACCCGCTGCCGCCACATAGGCTACAATTTTTGATAAGCAGCAATGGATCTTTTATATGTACTTTCCAACAGACAGGACAGCACATACCATGGCCTTTGATGAACCAGTTGTGGAGTACTGTAATGAACGGAAAATAGCCCAAACAGCAGATGGGTCGACTGAGAAGGATCGATCCGACGACCGACCGCTTCATATGCGGGCACGTTACCGACTGAACCGCATCCCGCTCTAACGACATCAAAGTATATTGTTTTAATCAACGCCTCCTGGGTGTCAAATACACGGTATATCCGACTTATGGTCTTCAGAAGAAACCCGTTGCCGTCACGGATATTACTATTCCGACTGGATAGTTGTTTGTTCAATCCTTTGACACATGCCTACATTCACTCATTGTTCACGCACGCCCTTAATGGGTGTAGGCTCAGTCTTTAAGGGATTTGTCCCAGAGTCCGAGACAGCAGGAGATTTTCCAATAGTCAACCCATTTAACGTCTTCATTCAGAGCAAGCTGTTATAGCAGACGCCCGTCATGGGCCCCAGTTATGACCTCAGCCATTTTTATGGCCCAAGACAGGACTTTTCAATAAGTTAAGTCATGTCAAACCGTTTAACGTCTACATTCTCAAAGCAATATGTTATAGCAGACGCTAATCTTGGGACCCAATTATGACAGTAGCCATTTCTATTGGTTAAACGCCTATCTTAGGCGTTTAACCAATAGTTTGTTGTTTCTTCAATCCTTTTACACCTGGCTACATCCACTGAAGGTTCAAGCACGCTCCCATGGGTGCAAACTCAACGTTTAAGGAGCTTGTCCTAGATTATCCAATAAAAATAAATGGGTCTTTTATATGCACTTCCCCTACTTTTTGAATCCGTTTTAAACAAACAAAACAAAACGCTATAAGTATTTTAATTGTTAGATGAAAACTTCCGCGTGCAGTTACGTCATGCGTACACAAATCTTAATTTAGCAGTTGAGTGATTTAACATTTGTTATTCAATACAAAACAGCCTTTCATAAACCGATGTGTTCTCCATTAACGGATTACGTCGATTGTAAACGTGATACGGCCACCCATTATCGTTCTGTGTTATTTTATTCCCATGGCGTTGCATTACATCGAGATAACACGCCTTGTTGATCATAAATAAAATTATGTATTATGAGCCAACAGTACACAAATGTTATTTGGTGCTGCCACTGTCTTTTTATGAGGTCTATTTTTTTATTATTATTAATGTTATTATTATCATTATTTTATTATTATTATTATTTTATATTATTATTTTTTATTATTATTATCATCATCATCATCATCATCATCATCATCATCATCATCATTGCTTTTCCCTTCGTTTTTCCCTTTGTATTCAGGTCAGGTACTTATATTTCCGTGCTTGTATACCAGAGAAGTGTTCGAGCACGCTCCTACTGGGGGCAGTCTCTGGCAAGAATCAGGGACTCTCTCAATGGAATTGTATGTTTTTGTTGTTGTTTCTTTGTTGTTGTTGTTGTTGTTGTCGTCATCGTTATATCTTCTTTTTTTACACAGATGGTTGTTTGTTTTGTTGGTGGTGATGGATTTTTTTGTTACTGGTTTGTTTGTTTATTAACTAAGGTCATTGTTAATACATGTATTCTTACCTTTGAGGTGACGTCATCGTCTCGAGCTGGCGGGTGCTTAGCCACAGTATGATGACCACTCGGATGTAGCAGAAGGAGAGGACAACGGCGGGAAATCCAAACAGAAGAATGAGTTTCCACATTGCGTAAACGAAGCGTCCACTACTGGGAATCCCCACGTCAACACAGAACACTATCGTCACTGAAGACGAGTTATTATAATATATGTTCGTCTCTGTGTCCTGAAAGAAAAAAAACTGTTAAAATCTGTTTTGTTTAACGACGCCACTGAAGCACATTGATTTTTATAAATAAAGTTTGTTTTCTTTAACGACGCCACTGGAGCACATTGATTTTTATAAATAAAGTTTGTTTTGTTTAACGACGCCACTGGAGCACATTGATTTTTTTATAAATAAAGTTTGTTTTATTTAACGATGCCACGGGAGCACATTGATTTCTTATCATCGGCTATTGGACGTCATTCATATTGTCATTTAGACAAATTTCTTTTAGAAATTTGACCACATAGGCTACTTTTTCCGATAAGCAGCAAGGGATTTTTATATATGCACTTTCACACATACATGACAGCACATACCACAGCCTTTGATGAATCAGTTGTGGAGGACTGTTGGAACGGAAAATAGCCCAAACGGCAGATGGTCCCACTGTGAAGGATCGATCTGATGACCAACCGCTACTGAGCTACATCCCGCTCCCGTGTCTTGTAAGAAAATGGAACATATGGTTTATGTTATAATAATTATATGTTATCGTTAATGTATTGTGTTAACGTCACAATATTTCCTTTTCAACTTATATAATGTTACAGTCAATGTGTAAAACCAGGCAATATGTATAATGCCTGTGTATAATGCTTGAACATTTCAGACAATATGTAAAGTAATTGATTCACTCAATCTGTATATTGTCTAAATATTTCAGGCAATATACATATTGTCTGACTTTTCAAGGTAATTTTTACACATTGCCTGAAATGAAAGATCCATCATTCAAGTATTTGTGAAACCGCTAAATTTTGTAATTTGTTATTGGGGCCCACTATATGGATTTTCTAAATTCGCCACTGCATTATATGTAATTTATTGCATTTTAATATATTCAATCGAGGTGTCTTTAAATAAAATAAACTTCTGAGAAACAATAACGAAGCATGAGGTCAAAAGAATGCAAAACAAATAAAACTATATTTCGAAATTTAAAAAACTTAGTATAAGGACATTTAATTTGAGGATTCATTTGTAATCGCTGGACTGCAATTACTTCAATAAAGAAACAAACGAATTTATTCCACGACTGGTAGAAGGAAAGAAGCATTGGAATCTTGGTAATTTCGACATTTGGTTTCTCATTTATAGGTGCTGAAAGACAAATAATTGTCCCTGCGTCTAGACTGACGTTGTGGGTTTACATGGGAATGACAGATTCATTGAACTGGTGTCAGTGTCCGACATAAAATAGATACAGCTTGAAGGGAAAATTCAAAGAAATCTTGTCTAATTGTCAATAAATTGACATAATGTTATGTTACAAAGCGAACGCTTCAACAGACCAGTCACTCGTTTTAATCAGAAAAGATGTAGCCTCTTGTTTTTTTTGTTAATTTTACCGTTGAAGTTCTAATCTCTCCTACCAGTCTAACAACATATCTTACAAACTATAAACTACATTCTCTTTGATAGTTTTAATAAAAGCATGCGTTTTTCAAATAACATATAATTTATCGTCAACTGATTTCAATGTGGAAACGATCCAAGTTCCAACGAAGTCTCGCGTGCCAAATAAACAGGTCTGACGCATCAGTCTGTATGGACGTAGCTCAATTGGTAGTATGTCCGCATGTGAAGCGGTCGATCATCGGATCGATCCTTCTCAGTGGACACATCAGCAGTTTGGACTATTTTCCGTAATCACTAGTGGTCCACAACGGCCGTGGTATGTGCTGTGTAATGTTTGTGGGAAAGTGCATATAAAAGACACATGCTTATTATCGAAAAGAGTAGTCCATGTGGCGACAGCGGGTTTCCTCTAAAAAATGTGTCAAAATTACCATAATTATGTTTGACGTTCAATATTATTGTTTGTATTTATATATTGCATTTTATTATGTTGTAATGAGGTGAGACTTTAATAAACTGTCTGTCTGTCCGTCCGTCCGTCCGTACATCCGTCCGTCCGTCTTTCTGTTCGTCTGTCCGTCCGTCCGTCCGTCCGTCCGTCCGTCCGTCCGTCCGTCCGTCCGTCTGTCTGTCTGTTTGTCTGTCTGCTTACCATGATAACAAATGACGGCGATGACAACATCATGGCGGTAATCCACGTAATACCAAGCGCTATTTTCGTGTTTCTTGATGTGCAGAATGTTTTTGATGTCAATGGATGAGCAATCACAAAATACCTGAAATAGATATAAATAGTATCAATTTATAAAAATAATGTCAATGGGTATAGTTATTTTGTCATACTTTTTTTGTAAGGTCATCCTTTTCTGGACATACGCGCCAGTGATGAATAATTAGTTTAACAAAGGCAATGGTTTGTGTTATCCTGTATTTAGGAGAGTATAAATAAAAGATCACTTGCTGCTTATCGGAATAAGTAGCTTATGTAGCGACAGTGAGTTTCTTCTCTTCTACTACTGTCTTGGACTAACAACTTAGGATGTTGAGTTGTGTGACCATGACAGCGTCCTTGAATCTTAATTAGATGTGAGCACTAAAGTAAGAATACGAATATCGCCCCATTTTTACCTCTACGCGGTCTGTAACTAAACTCCTAGCAATTAACGTCTGGAATAACTCCAAATAGAAACCATCATGTTCACGTTTGACAGGCCTCAGAATCACTCTATTATGTTTCCTATTGTTAGACTCCAAGCTCAAACCACGGGCAAACCTCGCAATTATTGTTCTGATTGTTATTATTATGCTACGGACTATCATCTTTTCAAAACACATATGCACTCATTTTTCATATGGTGGGAGATGAGAAGTATTCATTTCAAGTTGTAACAACAAAGTACAGTTTGTTTTGTTTAAAGTTGCTAGAACGTATTATTTCGGTTGTTTTAATTTCTTTCAAGGATTATAATTATGGAAAGTGTATATAAAAAACATGAACTTTGACGCATCAGTTAATACGTTCTAGTAACTTTAACGACACCACTGAAGCACATTGATTTTTATCTAAAAGTATAGTTTGTTTTATTTAACATCGCCACTGAAGCACATTGATTTTTATCTAAAAGTGAAGTTTGTTTTATTTAACATCGCCACTGAAGCACACGGATTTTTATCTTATCATCGGCTATTGGACATCATCCATATGGTCATTTTGACAAATTTCGTTAGAGGAAACTCGCTGCCGCCACATAGGCTACCCTTTTCGATAAGCAGTAAGAGTCTTTTATATGCACTTTCCCACAGACAGGACAGCATATACCACGGCCTTTGTTGAGCCAGTTGTGGAGCACTAGTTGGAACGGAAAATAACGCAAACTGTATGTGGGTCCACTGAAAAGGATCGATCCTACGACCGACCGCTTTAAAGGGCACGTGATTTTTATCTTATCATCGGCTATTGGACGTCATACATATGGTCATTTTGACACATTTTAGAGGAAACCCACAGCCGCCACATAGGCTACTCTTTTCGATAAGCAGCAAGGATCTTTTATATGCACTTTCCCATAGACAGGACAGTACATACCACGGCATTTGATGAACCAGTTGTGGAGCACTGGTTGGAACGGAAAATAGCCCAAACTGCAGATGTGTCCTCTGAGAAGGATCGATCCAACGGCTGACCGCTTTAAAGGCGGACACGCTACCGACTGAGCTACATCCTCTTCCTTTCAAGTTGTGTACATGTGCAAGGTTTCCGAACCTCACTTAAGTCTGTTTTAGTCAAACATGGAAGCAATGCTATTGTACCGTATGGGAGTTCATTTAAATTCACCATTTAATTTTCTTTAGCTTCCCTTAAACGATTGCTTAAATCGATCAGTTAAGCTCGAGCTCTTGTAATATGTATTCCAAAGACTAAAATGTGTACTTTTGTGGGTTTTTTTTATGTTTTTAGTGTCAAAGGTATGAAAGTCATCGTGTAGGTATCCGCTCATGCGTGCTTGCGTGTATGGTAGCCATATTGATTTTTTTTTCCTTTTGGTGTATTTGGTTTGTTTTGTTGTTTTGTGGGGTTTTTTTATTGAGTGGGCAGTGAGATGAATAGCGATACAATACATATATACACATATTATCATTGTTTGTTATGTATCAATTTGATTGTATTTCGTATATGTGATATCCAATATACTGAAATTCTATTTTCAACACTTCTGATTGACTGCTATGGTGATGGATTGCATTTGATTACTTTCTCCATCTGGTTAATACAATCAAGGGTATGTCATGAGAGTTTCGCTATTTTCCTTTCCATCCAGAGGTCCACAACTGGTTCATCAAAAGCTGTGGTATATGTTGTACTGTCTGTGAAAAAGTGCATATAAAAGACCCTTGCAGCGTATCGGAAAGAGTATCATATGTGGTGACAGAGTGTTTCCTCTAAAGAAATGTGTCAGAATGACCATATGTTTGTCATCCAAAATCAAAGTGTTTTCGTTGCGTCGTTAAATAAAACAAACTTTACTTTCTTGCAGCTCAATCTGTGATGAGTAAACTATACAATGATTAATATACGTTTCATTTGAAGATATGCAGTCGTGTCTAGCGAATTATTTTCTCAGCATATTTGCTTTTTGATATTAAAAACAAATGTTGTCTATTCCAACCAAGGCTCAATCTACTGTACCTTTTGATTAATGATAAATCCAGAAAGAAGATCTACTGTGTTTGAAGACATTTGTTTACAAGTCACAATTAATAAGTGAACATAGTAAAAAAATAAAGATTGTTTTATTTAACCCGCTTTCACAAAACAATCTTAGCATTCATCTGTCAGTGACTTTTGAACTATTTAGATTACCAGTGTTTTAGCTGAATGTCTGTAACAGGGACTTTTGTAAATAAAATGTCTATAATAGTATGTGTATGTCTGTGTTTGTATGTGTGTACTCACAGTATGTGTATGTGGTGTGAATGTCTCTGTCTGTGTATGTGTGTGTATGTTTGTGTGTGCGTGTGTGTATGTTTGCGTATGTGTGTATGTGGTTTGTATCTGTGTATGTGTAAGTGATGTGTGTATGTCGTATGTATGTGTAAGTGTGTATGTGTATTTGTGTATGTGGTGTGTGTATGTGTGCATGTGTGTAGGTTTGTGTGTGCGTGTTTGTGTGTATGTTTGTGAGAGAGAGTTTAAGTGTGTGTATGTTTGTTTGTGTGTATGTGTGTGTGTGTGTTTGTGCGTATGTTTGTGAGAGAGTTTAAGTGTGTGTATGTTTGTTTGTTTGTGTGTGTGTGTGTGTGTTTGTGCGTATGTGTTTATGAGAGTTCAAGTGCGTTTGGATGGGTGTGCGTGCGTGTGTGTGTGTGTGAGTACGTGCGTGTGTGTGTGCGCGCGAGTGTTTGTGTATATGTATATAGTATGTGATTGAATTCGCTGCTGCCACATAGGGTACGCTTTCTGATATGCAACAAGATATTTATATCACTTTCCCACATACAGGAGAGCACATCATAGTATGTAATAAACCAGTTGGTGAACCACTGACTGGAACAGAAAATACACCAACAGCAAATAGTCCCACCAAGAAGGATCGATCCGAGAGCCAACGATGTACCTCGACTACGTCCCGCTTCTAAACAGTGTGTTTAAAGTGTGTAGCCTAATTACACCTGATTCCTTACTGAGATAGTATCATTGAAAGAGCCTCAAGTGCACACTTTTATGCTTTCCACAATTTCCGATTCAGGAAATGAGTGTACCCTTCAGGCCTGAGCACAACATAATGATGCAGTGTGTGTCAATGGACGTGTGTCAAATTGTCCTGACTTTCCATTGTCTCTTAAACGGATCTTTATTCATTGATAATTCCACTGTGTCTGACAATCCTAGTTTTCGCTACAGATGGAACTAGGTACATTCACGTTTAGCTACAGGAATGGTCATAAATGGACACATATACATAATTATATCGTCACCTTATTAAATTAATACCCTAAGTCAGTTCTTCATGATGGTGGCCACCTCTGGTAAAATTGCCTTAGTCCTCCTTTGAAAATATCAATGATGCTCCTACCCAGTTAGTATAAGAGCCTAACTCAAGCATTTGATTACATTTTATATTTGGTTAACTTTTTCTGTTTTTGTGAAAACTTTAAAATGCATGTATGACGTAGGCTATTTATTCTAACAAAGGTACGATATGAAAATGGGGGGACATTTTTAACTGTATTCCAATATACGTTTTCCCGATCCCCTTTATTTTAAATTTATTATTTAAAAATAAATATTTGAACCTGCCACTGTTTACTTATTGTTCCTGCCGTCTGTTCGACAAAGCACAGTAAAAAGTAAAGTTTGTTTTGTTTTACGAGGCCACTGGAGCATATTGATTTTTATCTTATCATCGGCTATTTCTACTACTTTAACCCCATTCATGCCACATCTCCAGTCTCCCCTAGTCAAGAGTTCCTCTAGAGCTGTCATTGGCGGATCCAGAAAATCCAGTTAGGGGCAAAAAAATGAAAAATCGCAAAATTTAAAGGGGCAGGTGGCCCGGGGCCCCAAGATCCGCCACTGGTTGTGTATTGCTGCCGACAAGTTCTCCTAGTCTTGAATAATGTTGGAGAATGGTTGGTGTTAGGAACAGATGGAACCAGTGGTTGAACAACAAGGTGTTTTCCAGTCGTTTATATGTACAATCAGGTATCGTTCAGTGGGCGCGATCTACTTCAATCAGTACAGCGCTCGCCTGAGGTCGTTTCATCAAAAGTAAAGTTTGTTTTGTTTAACGACGCCACTGGAACACATTGATTTTTATCTTCAGCGGTTATTGGACGTCATTCATATGGTCATTTTGACACACATTTTTAGAATGAAACCCGCTGCCGCCACACTAATGCG
>JAUTWP010063302.1:0-24675 GCA_033042655.1 Cyathermia naticoides
GATATTATTTGATAGAAAAGACACACAAATTTATTAAAACTGTAGTTTTGCTTGTATTTTTCATTAGTAAAAGATAAACTATATAGAAAACAAACACTCCACCTTTAAAGAGATTTTACTGTGTTATAACAATGATAGAAATAAGCAGAAATTTTCACTTGTCCACTGGATAAGTACATTTAGATATCTACATGTACTTGTCCACCAACATTTTCACATCTCCAAATAAGGGACAAGTACAAACCTTTGCTAGGCTGGCTAACATACTGTATACCAAAGCAAAAATCGACCATCTATTGATAAAAAACAATGAGAAAAAAACAAGACTATTGCAACGTTGCAGTTTTTGATGTTTAAAATAATATAAATCTGATAACCATTGAGGTACTTTCTACTTGTCTGAAGAAATTGATTACACAACATGATGTTTTAGACCTAATTACAATGGCTGTAATATATGTATGCAGGGAAAATTCTGTTCAATATGTAATGTACATAATATTTCCACTGGCCTGGGGGACTAGTCCCCATGAAACATCACTAGTCCCACCATTATTGAGGAACACAGATAATATAAAACAACATTTCTGTCATTTCAAATTAATTTTAGTGAATTAAATTGATGCTTAACAGGTTTATTTGGTGAAATAGGCCTGAGAGTCAGCATCTGAAATGTGAGTCACATCTACTCAGAATTACTGGCCAGGGGGACAAGCATCATTTAAATTGTACTCGTCCCCAGTGATTTCAACTCGCTTGGGGTGAGCATTAGTTTCTATCCCTGCTGTATCATGAATGTCAAAATTCACTACAGAATTCTAAAACTAATGTTATGCACAATGATAAATTGCTAATCAATAAACAATTGTTGCTAATCAAAATTTCCAAAACAAAATGTTCCATGTTTATGGTTTGCAGTTTTTACTGAAAACTGTCTCTTGTATGTTGTACAATTGGTGATCATGCTAAAGTATAGCCTATAGTGAAATCCCCCATCCCCAAAAGATATTTTAATTAAAAGATGAGGAAAAAAATCCCCCAAAAATCCCAAATAAAACAACATATTTCGACAAGGCTGGGGTGTTTCATTTATCCATTAGATAGGTAGGCCTACATCTAGAAATGTACTTGTCCACCAACATATTCACTTCTCCAAACAAGTTTGGTCTATTCTTCGTTCTAACCCATGGTCCATAACTGGCTTATCAAAGGCTCTGGTATGTGCTGTTGTGTCTGTGGACAAGTGCATATAAAAGACCCATTGTTGCTTATTGGAAAAATGTGTCAAAATAACCATATATGTATGATGTCCAATTGGCGATGATAAAATAAAAAATAATGTGCTCTACTGGCATTGTTAAATAAAACAAACTTTTAATTTTTTCTCCAAACAAGTGGAGCGGGGAGAGGTAATGAAGGAAAATACGACTGTGTGGTTTTTGTTTAAAAAATTGTTGTTTCTACAGTACATGTACATCAGTAAAACTTTGGATTGGTCAAAATTCTGATACGTCTGTTCATTTTTACTTGTCTATCTGATTATTGTTGCTTGTCTAGCAGATATTCACTTGTCAAAACAACAAACAATTCAGTTTTTCTTATTGTTGATCCTTGAAATTAACCGTGTCATTCAAGAATACCGTGGACATTATTTCAGTTTGCCACAGCATTGCTTAGTTGTGGAAATTACCATAGTAATTTCAGTGTGCTGCAGCATTATTTAGCTGTGGAATATCTTGATTGTAATTATTTTTTCTTAATTATTACAAATTAATTTTATAGACACCATTTATATTTGTTGGCTTGACATAAAAAGAAATTAGATTATAGAATAAAATATGTTTTTCAGATATTTATTTTTGGTTTGAGGTCAGTCCACTTCAATTTAACAAGTGAAAATTGAAATGACATCCTAACTACGTTTATAAATATAGAATAATTAAAGTACCATACAATATGAAAAGCCATTTTACAAAGATCAATAAATTGCAAGTGTGTTATAATACAGAGCATAAGTATGTGCAGAGTAAATAATCCAATGCAGTTTTATTGGGTTATCTCCATTTATCCCATTCCAACCGGTTCCCCAAAACTGGTTAATGAAAGGTTGTGGTATATGCTGTGCTGTCTGTGGGAAAGTGCATATGAAAGATCCTTTGCTGCTTATCAGAAAGAGTAGCCTGTGTGGTGGCAGCGGGTTTCCTCTAAAAGAAATGAGTCAAAATGACCATATGAATGACATCCCATAGCTGATGATTAGATAAAAATCAATGTGCTCCAGTGGAGTCGTTAAATAAAACAAACTTTACTTTTATCTCCATTTATAAAAAATTTGAATTTAACAAGTTTTGTAAAACTACTATTCATTTGCGACCATTAGTAGGACATATTACCTTTTCTGATTTATTTATTTGACAAAATTTTATTCAATTGTTTTTATCAATTACATTATATTTTTACAAATTTTATTGATAAAAAAAATCTTGAGTTTCGGTGCTTGATTAATCCTCTATAAATTTTACTTCACGTTTGTTTTAAAAAGATCATTTCTTTTTTCAAGTACATGTAATTGTTCATAAGACGAGTAATTGACTTTATTACCAGTTCATTCACATAAGCGTGTCTGTCCACTTTTTGCCGTGTGTACAGTTTTCTTTAGGTCATCTCAGATTTCACTCCAGCAGCCTGTTTGACGGACATTCTTCAAAAGAATTTATACCCCGGTATCTGTTTAAAGCGTGAAAAGGAGTTTTGGCCGTTGGGCTCACAATAGCGGGACCCATCCGACCAGCCATGAAGATTTAACCTTAAGCTCAGATTAATGACACTACTAATTTCAACTCATTTCCCCAGAATCCGTTGAGTTCGCCGTAACTAGCCCTTAGTTCTTCAGCTGCTGAGGATTTCGCTTGATAATGCCAATAAGTAATTTGCCATTTTGTTTTCCTTCTCGATTTCAACTTGCGTTCTGCACATGTCCTGTAAACTGAGGTCATTAAGCCACGAGTCGGAAAGCGTGTCAGTGCGATGAGAGCGGAATATATTCATTAAAACTGGGTGGACTCGGGAACAAAGGTCACCTTAATTTATCTGACCTTATAATTATTAGTGAACTTAACCAGACGGCTATTTTTTATGATTCAAGGATAAGTCCAAATCTATGGGGAGTTATAATTATTGCTCTTCGACTCGGAGAAAGGGTTTGCCATTAAACTTTGGACCATTTAGAGGTGTGTTAAAAGAAATAGGATGAAATATAGGTCAGTTTAGGGCCCCTGGATTAACTTCCCTTCCATTTTTTTTTGTCTTTTGCCCCAATCTGTCATTGAAAGTTCAAAATTTCAGCTGCCTAGTACAATTAATGAGAATTTCTTGTTTTAAAACTAAGATCTGATAAGAGAATATCACAGTGTTGATTATTAATGGCTCTCTGGGGTTGGAAACTTGTTGGATTTGCTAATATTAATGAGGTTAATAGTAGTTTTCATCTCGGACAATAAGGTTGCTTATTAGCTGGCAGTTGTTTTTTTTTCACTGATGTTTCATGATTTTACTTTCTTTCTTCCGGCTAATGGACTTTTATTGTTTGGTTTTGTGGCTTGAAATACTAGTCTGTTTGTCATTGCCAAATCCTTTGTTTAATAATTACATCACAGTGAGGCAGATATCACATCTATTAATATTAAATATCATATCAGTAACAGTGCAGTCATTCTAAAGGATAATGGAGTTGAATTTTATTTTTTAAAATGGGCTTCCTTAAATGGCACCAATCACAGGTTTTTTAACCCAAATTTATTAGCTCTGTTAATTAATTATGTATTGTAGTTAAAACATTAAAACCTTTTTTAGAGAGATTTAAGATACACTTTTTGATCAATTTTACATGTTAAACATGTTAAACATATCTTTAATGTATAAAACCTTTTAATGCATTTTATATTTTAACTTTTAAATGTAAAAGTGTAAAACATTAATTGTTAATTAAAAAACAGTTTTATATAATAAGAGGTGAATATTTTTCAGTTTATACAATATGTGTGGGTGTGTGAGATGGGATGTGTTATAAATATATAAATAATCATAATTTTAAATACTAATTTTGGAACAGTCTGTGTATTAATTTAAAAATTAGTAATTTGTAGATATGTACCTAGCTCTAAAAATTTAGGTAACTTTTTCATATTGGGAATTATTTTCGGTACCAGTAAGCATTTTAAATTGGGAAATTTTTCTAATGAATTTTGGGAATTTGGTGTCAAATGAAAGAATGCTTGAAGAGGAATGGGGCCTGTGGTCGGCCCCAAATTGTATGGTAGATTAATCCCTGTATACTGACAGTTGTGAATAACTCCTAACAATAGTAGCTATTTCAAAATATTCTGTAACATAGTTATATTTTTATCTCTCTTTTTTATGTTACTTTTTGATTAGTTAGATTAAAATTTTGTGAAATGTGTTTCTTTATTTCAGGATTCTTAGGAAATTTTTTAAATGTTTTTCCTACTAAATGTAAATGTGTCATTTGTTTTTAATAACATCTTTTTTTATTACACGGTTTAACTTTTTAAAGTTGGAAAAAAAAGAATTGCCATTTGCATTTTTGATTATTGATCTTTTCAAAATAATGGTTGGAAAAAGGTAATAAAATGAAACATCAAATTTACTATTACATAAAGATTACAAAGAAAAATCATATTTTATTCACTATTTAATCCCAATAGTAAAGTTTGTTTTATTTTATCTTAGCAGCTATTGGTAATTTTTGACACATTTCTTCAGAGGAAACCCACTGCCACCACATAGGCTACTCTTTTCAATAAGCAGCAAGGGATTTTATATATGCACTTTCCCACAGACAGGACAACGCATACCATGGCCTTTGATAAACCAGTTGTGGAGCATAGTTTGGAACGGAAAATAGCCCAAACTGCAGCTGGGTCCACTGAGAAGAATTGATTGACCAATCCCAATAGCTGACCATTTTAAATAAATGCTGTTAAGATTAATAAGTGAGTTAATGTACGTTTTTTCTTTCAGGAATGCCCTTTTATCAAGCAGTGAACATTTTAAAGCGCCAAGACCGCATTATAAAAGGAATACAAGTATGGTATAGCGAACAGGTAATTTTTATCAATTATTACTTCAGATCCAGGCATTAAGTATTAAGACTAAGAGCTTAGATGCAAAATATCATTATACCTGAAATTGGAAGAGTTCTACTTATCTGTAGAATTATGATGATCTTTTAAATTCAGATATGAAAATTTAAATGCGTGGCACCAGTACCACATTATATTTGCTGATGCATAAATTGTGATTTGCTTGTTAATTGAATGTTTGTGTCGGAAACATTTTTTGTACACATTTTTATTATCAATTTTTATTGTACTATTACTATTAGCAAGTATAAAATATGAGTGAAATTAGTAAGCACATGAAATACAGTAATATTTTATGACAGTAAATTTATAAAACAAGTGTTCGTTACCAGTTCAACTTGGCAGTTGTTTAGGTGCTAGATATATCATTTAAAGATAACCTTGTTAACTTTTTATATCACTAAAAGGTTATTCATTTGGCTTTTACCAAATTTAAAATTTAAGATTGCTAATCAGTGGACTGTCTAAACTGGACACCCATGTGACAAAGTAAAACGTCCAGTTTTTATAAGTGTCCGGTTTTCAGGGCTTATATTTACACTAGGTTGACACATTGGGAATGAATTTTGTCCAGTTTAGAGAGGGATTCTGGTTAAAAGAGGGTCCGGTTTAGAGGGGTTTCACTGTATTTGATAAATTATGGTATTAATTTGCATGTCACGTGGATTGTATGATCTGAACTCCACCTTTCACCACATTAGCCAAACACTAATTAGAAAACAAAATCGAATTGTTAAAATTCAGTTAAACATGCTAAATAATTTTTTGTACTAATATAATAACTTTTGAAGTTTGCTGGATAATTAACAAGCATTGCTAGATGAGCCTGGGGAAGCCCTGATGATTCGTGTGAGAATTGCATGTGAACAGACCTTGCCTCCTAGGTGGCGTGCAATGCAGGTGTACGCACCACATAACAATAGCATTGTCTCTGTCCGCATGCATCTTTCGGCTAATTTTTTCACTAAATTTCTGAACTGTTTTACAGAGATAATGACAATCATTCCTCCAGCCACTGCTATTATGGTCAATGTCCGAGGAACATGGGGGTTATTTGTGTGTATAGATTCCCCACACAAAAGACCCTCATGAGATGCGCTGGTCATGACCACTCGTACCTTTGGGCTACTATTAAATATATACGTAAATCACTGCTGTTCGCTGTTCCATCTTTGTTTCCATTATTTACCACATCTAATTGATGTTTTCTTTTCTGTTTTCAGCAACCGCTGGCTATGGACCTGGTGCTCAACCTATCACAGGATGGAATTAAACTTCTGTTTGACCCAGCCTCACAACGGTTGAAGGTAAGCTTGTCTGGTCTTCTATAGGGGTCAAGCTAAGGGCCATTCGGGCTAATATCTCCCTATTATATGCTGTTTTTTTAATAGGGCTAGTTAGTGTTCAGTAGAGTTGTCAGGTTTCACAGAATTTACGTGAATTTTCAAAACTAATATACCATTAGATTATCATATTTTTATAATTGTAAAAGTCAAAATATAATATTTATAATAAAATAATATAAAATAAAATAAAACCACCATATTTACTTCTTGATTTTTTTTTTTTTAATTAAAAAGATATAAAATTCTTGTACAGTGAAACCTGTCTAAACCGGACCCCTTTAAAACCAAAACACCCTCTAAACAGGACAAACAATTCAGTCCCAATGTGTCCATTTAATGTAAATCTAACCCCTGAAAACTAGACACCTCTGAAAACTGGACATTTTACTTAGACCCAGGGGGGAGCGGCATGTAGCTCAGTGGATAGCGTGCCCACCTTTGAAGCGGTCAATCGTCGGATCGATTCTTCTCAGTGGACTATTTTCCGTTCCTACGAGTGATCCACAACTGGTTCATCAAAGGCCGTGGTATGTTCTGTCTATGGAAAAGTGCATATAAAAGATACCTTGCTGCTTATCGAAAATAGTAGCCTATGTGGCAGCAGCGGGTTTCCTTCTAAAAATGTCATAATAACCATATGAATGAGGTCCAATAACCAATGATATGATAAAAATCAATGTGTTCCAGTGGCGTCATTAAATAAAACAAACTTTACTTTTTACTTTTAGACCCATTGGTGTCCAGTTTAGACAGAGTTCACTGTAATTGTAAAAGTCAAATTAACATATTTATAACAAAATAATATAAAATAAAACTATACCAAAATTTACTTCTTAATTTTAAATTTTGTATTAAAATTATACATTTCTTGTATTTTATTTCCTGTTTTTAAAGAAATTATTCACAGCATTTGCAGTTTTTATTCCATTTAAAACTCAGGTGAAGGCTTCAATGTAAAAAAATATTTGTTATTATTGGTTTCATGTTTGGTATAGGTTTTCATAAAATGATAGTTTTACAAATAGGATACAGTGGTGTATCCAGAAATTCCATTTAGGTGGTGGGGTACAGTAAACCCCTCTAAACCGGACACCCACGGGACCAAGAAAAACTTCCGGTTTAGAGGTTTCCGGTTTTCTGAGGTTAGATTTACACTAAATGGGTACATTGGGACAAAATTATTTGTCCGGTTTTAACAAGATTCCAGTTTAGTGGGTGTCTGGTTTAGACAGAGTTCACTGTAGTTTGTTCAAATGATGTTTTACTACACAATATTTTCTGGGTTTTTTTAACAACCATATAAAGGTCAGTTATTAAAAGTGGTCCTGTCTAATGACACAAGAGAATAGCAGTCTATTGACCTTGTTGGGGGTCAGTTTTAAGAGGGTGGATATTAGCGGACAGTTTGTTGGACACTGGTGACCATTCTGACAATTTCTGTACTATTTTGTTTAGAAAAAAATATCATTTAATTTGCATCTGTCGTTTTCTGGTCCATTACTGTCCAGATATGTCCATATGATGTGCTGAATTTTGTTCAAGATGATCTTCAAGTTTAAACAATAAAACTTGTATGGGTATCATATCAAAGCGTGGCGGGCAGCTCGTTGACAAAACACTTGAAGATAAAAAGCTTGTCGGTCCATTGATGGCTCTTGAATGTTTTATCGTAGCTGACCAGTGGCAGGTTTTCTCTTGGCCGCTTGTACACCTCCTAGTCATTTTTGCATGCAGTTATTATCTGTGACAAAAGCTGGGTGCGTGCACAGTGAAATAATCTTAAGATGGCACGTGCCCCATCGATGAACCTCTTTTAACACCAGGCTTAAAAAAACACCCTCTTTTGTTCTTTTGTGACATTCTTAAATTTGTGTTCCTTATCTTGCAACTGCCAGCCCAATACCTGTTCATTAATCATTATCTTTGAAATGAATAGCTGATGACATTCGACATCAACATCAGGCTCCTTTCATTCTTTAGATTTATTTATTTCAATGCCAGAATTTTATTTTATTTGTATAATCACAAGATGAAGTACAAGTGTGTGTGTAATATACTCATAATAGTCATAACTGAATTAAATGAAATTATGGTTTACCAAATCCACAGTTTGGTTATGTTTTAAGGGCCACTCGCCAGTTACATCCAGATCCTGTTTAGTATGAATCAAGTTACAGTCAAACCTGTCTTGAGCAGCCACCTAAGGGAGTAACAAAATCTGGCCTCTTAAGACAGGTGGCTGCTTAATACAGGTTAGGTGGTACTAAATTAGCTGATTTGGGAGAAAATAAAGGTGACCTATGAAATCAGGTGGCTGCTTAATACAGGTTATTTTGTACTAAATTGGCTGATTTGGGAGAAAATAAAGGCGACTTTTAAAGACAGGCTGCTGCTTAATACAGGTGGCCACGATCAGGTTTTTCTGTAGTTGCTTTAGATGATTAACAGTCTTAAAATGGAGGTGTATGTGTTCACCAAACATAGCACTTAGCACCCAGTAATGAGTATAGTAAATTGTCAAAAATTACATAATCTAATATAATGTAGGTATGATTTTGTAAAAAAAAATATATTTTGTAAAACCTGTTTGGTCTTGCTATATTATACTCAAAAGACATACAAACATATTGTGTGACTTCTGATGTCCCCTGATGTCTTGTCTAGCACGCGTTTGTCTGGCTGCACTAGTTGATGAAACAAAACTATGTTCAAAATTAAGATAAATGGAGATTCTCAAATGCATTGCTTGTTGAAAGTCAAGACTTGACCACTGCATCATAGAGGAACGTAATCCATTTTCTGATACACTTTGTATGTAACTTTGTACAGTACATCAAACATTCAATTTTTTTCCATTTACCCGGACTGGGCTGGAATTTTTTTTAACATGCTTACAACACTGAATAAGTGTTCAAGCACCCATTTACCCAAATTTTGCAAGGATTTAGCAACTTTGGTAAAACACATATTAAATTTTTAAATACTTTTAATGAGTTTATTGAACAATATTTAGTGTTTTTTTATATGTATGTATTACTGTACTAACCAATATGATAATTTATATAAAATATTTTTTGAAATTTCCTACATCTTTAAACATTGATGGTAGTTTGTATGATACAAATTATAATACATTTGAAATTATCTTTTTGAAATGTCCTCAAAATAATTATCTTTTCACAAAAAAAGTGACTATTTTGTCACATTAAAAATATTTTCCCCATATTTTATATTTGATAGTAAGTTTGATTAGTAGTTGAGCAAATCCAAAAGTAGAATTTTCTGCTTTAGATATACAATACAGACTGACAGACAGTTATCTTTTAATCATTTAAACTGGAGTGTGCATGCATCCCAAATACAAGAGGAGTTAAATTGAAAATTAATTCTACTTTATTAGAAATAATCATCTATCTTAATCTGGTGTTTAAAATTTATCGTTGCTACTGAAACAGTTTTGTTTTGTTTAACACACAGGTGTTTGCTTTGATTGTCAGCAGATTAGCACTAATGAATACAAATTAGCCATAATCACTGCACAAATGGCTCGCGCCGGACCCTCGGCATTCATCAAACTACATCAAAAAATTTGTACGATAGAATTAATGAGAAAAAATTGCCAAAATTATTGTCAGAAAAAGAAAAAAGTTCATGCCCTTTTTAGCACCTGGTTGGTTTAGTCGCGTGCCAGGGGTCACACCCAGGTGACTACAGCTTGCCTCATGACCCCTGACCTCAAGCCCTAACTGGTCCCCTAACCTGAACCTTTGGTCACTTTGGCATACTAATTGCTCTCAACAAGTCTGAACAATTACGGCTGTGATCGCCACACTTCCCGAATAAATAAAAATCATTGTTTGTGAAAATACAATTTATATGGAAATTTGTTCTGTGTTGGTATATGCATTCCATAGTTTATTGTGAAAGCATCTTTTCTTTGAGAGCTGGAGTGGGAACTAGCTTAGTAGGTAGAGTGTCTGCCTTTGAAACTGTCGGTTGTTCTATCGATCTTTCTCAGTGGACAAATCTGCAGGGCTATTTTCCATTCCAACCCATGGACCACAAATGATTCATCAAAAGTCGTGGTATTTGCTGTCCTGTCTGTAGGAAAGTGCATATAAAAGATCCCTTGATGCTTATCGAAAAGTAGCCTATATGGTAGGAGCACGTTCCTCTAAAATAAATGTGTCAAACTGACCATATGAATCACGACCAATAGCCTCTGATAAGATTAAAAATATCAATGTGTTCTAGTGCCATGTTAAATAAAACAAACTTTATTTATGTTTACTTTGAGAGCTAGCCCAGTAGTTTTGTAGGACTGACTGTAGACAGATGATAGTGTTTAGTTTGCACTTGATTGTCACCTTAAGATATGCTTCAAGTAAAAAGTGTCACCTTTCTGTCTATAGACAAATAGAAACTGTGCACCTGACATCTCTTGTTTATATGAAAAACACACAGAAATCTTTTTATATGGTTCTCATGGTGTATTCAACTAATGATATGTGTTTGTATGCAAATATAGTAATGGGACCAAAAACATCTGTTGTAAAGACGTTTAAATTTTTGTAGAAATCGTGCTTTCAGCAGAAGTTATTTCCAGATGCCCAAATTCAGCAACATTTCATAAAAGATCATAATTGTATATCTAAAATTTGACTTTGAAGCTGTTTGGTGTAAAGTTAGAATTTAGTAACATGACGTTGACATTTTATAGGAATCATGCTTTCAGCAGAAGTATTTTCAGATGCCCAACTTCAGCAACATTCCCAGAGTCTAAATCAGCCAAATCATTTTTCTTTTGAAGTAAAATTTCATAAAAGATCATAATTGTATATCTAAAATTTTACTTGATGCCTTTGGTGTAAAGTTAGAATTGTTTTATGAAAATCAAAAGTTTAAGACTAATACAATTTACATACCATGTGGAACCTTTTAATCCACACAGGTTTTATAATAAATTATTATTCCTATTGACAATTTAGTTGAATTTTACATTTGACATGCATTATTCACATGATTGTTTTGTACATCAATCACATTGTTTTGTGTTTAAGAATCATTTTAAAAATAAACGTGACAATTTTTTTGTTTAGTTTAGGTTAAACATAATAGTTTACCTGTAAATTATTTTTATAATTTAAATTTGGATAGTTTTTTTTTACCACTTACATTTTTATGTTTAAAATGGTATTGTGTGACCCATGACCTATCTTATATCATTATAATCATTAAATTAATCATACATTTTTGGAACATGTGGAGCAATTTAATTGGCAAGTGTGGTTACAATTTGAACAAAAGAATTCAGTGAAGTATTAATTTTATTCATGAATTGAAAAAAGACAGTGATGGTTTTTCCAGTGTTAGGTTGTTAGATGTTTGATGTATGTGGTAAAGAACAAACAAGTGATGGAAGCTTGAATGTTTACAGTTACACACCAGCATCCGTGATGAAAAAAGGATGTGTAATTAAAGAATACAAGAGGTCAGTAAAGTGACAACCAGGCCTGAATTTATTGCTCATCTTACCCTTACAGTTGTCCGCCGGGACAGCCAAAACAATGTCCAATACCAGACAACAACAAAAGGTCAAAATTGCTTTTCTCTCGTGCTGTTTTAGAAACAATTGTAAAACTTTATCCTTTCATCGTGGATCAGGAATACTTTTTGTTCTCTGTGCGGGGTTTTGTTTGTTGTTGCTCACTGATAAACTGGGGTCACTACTGTCTTGCCATCCTCGTCGTCGAGGCCAGATGTCGTACCAATGACCACCCGTCAGGCTGAGTTGGACACGCTCTTTGATTTGTCAGCCTACAGCGGAGCTTGTCAACAAAATAATCAAGAAGATCATCTTTCATATTTTTATTCATTTCTTCATCAATTAATTTTGATTGCTTTTTGCCTCCCTAGCACTCTACATGTCTCTTGAAGAGAGGATATCTTTCACTGTCCGTCAAAAGCCAGTGTATGGGTGTTTATTGAAGATAATGCACACTGATTTAGAAACCTGAGTACCCTCCCCTGTCATTGCTTTTTAATGAGCTTTCTCTCAACATACAGAATAAGTGTCCAACTGCTCTTTCTTAGTGAAAAAATTGAACGTGACATCGATATGTAATCTCAAGTAATATGAAGTAATGAGCAAATATAGGACGCTCTGTCCAAGTTTCGTGATCTCTGGTTACTGTGTCCAGGGATAATGCGATTATTGACGGGGTATTTACACTACTGCGACAGGCGTGATGGATGGATGGGCATTTTAATTACCTGGTGTTTCTTTTTTTTAATCATTATTTAATTTGTAATTGTTTTGTCGTCTTTTTTCTGTGAGAATATGATGCAGATATTTGTGGAAAGTGTTTTGAGATGTGATGCTGTTAAAATTACTATTAATCCACATACCAGGGAAAAGCTGTTCATTTGGTAACAGACTTTTAAGAAGAACTTAAAATTCACAAAGCCGGAAAGTTTTGTGAAAATGGGGAAAAATAAAAACAGATTCTTAATTTACAAATCAGTAGAATTATTTTAGAATAAACACCTTGTCAGGTTATTTTATATAAATGTGTATGGCAACAATATAGTGGACTCTGTCTAAACCGGTATTTAATCTGTATTTCTGTGTAAACCACCATGATTTCAAAGTCCCGCCCAGCTCCATAACACGATATAAAATCTGTCTATACCAGCATATTTTGGTGCCAAATGAATCTGGTTTAGACAGTCCACTGTATACAACATGTACATATAAAACTAAATAAAACTAAATAAATGTGATGATACAGCACTGAGCACTCACAGAAACATTCCCTTGGTAATCTCTGAGTGACCAAAATGACGTAAGTCGACTTTTGACATCAAATCACTTTTCCAGAATCCCATCAAAACTGGACGAACAATCAAGTCCCAATGTGTCCATTTAGTGTAAATCTAACCTGAAAACTTCTGAAAACCGGACATTTTACTTGGTCCCGTGGGTGTCCAGTTTAGAAAGGTTTTACTGTATATATTCGGCAATAAGAGCCTCATAATCCAGACATTTGTTAAACGGTCTTATGTCAGTTGTAGCAATGAAATTAAAGTAAATTGGATCTGTAGCTTAAAAATGATAACAAAAACCAACATATTAGACACCCACCAAAGATTTGTTATGATTATTAAACATGTCGGGCCAAAATTACGAAGCATGTTTTCATATAACATATATTTACAATGCTTAAACATGCATGTTTAACCAAAACAAGCTTCATAATTTCAAATAGAATATTTGAGAGCCAATTAAGATGTGAAAATTAAATTTCAATATTTAAAAATTGTTTTATTAATCTCTGGCTGTCAAGGGTACATGAATTTTAAACCCTGGACTAATCTGTTTTATTTATATTAAATTTAAAAAAAAAATGATGGACTATAATTGAGTGTTAGTTTAACTATGTAGTGACAAAAGTTTGTAATCATAATAATAATGATAACAATAATATAAAATAATAACAATAATATTAACAATATTAAATATTAATAATAATAATAATATATGCAATAATAACAGGCATTAATCTATCATACAATTTGGGGCTGGTTAAAGGTCTCATTCCTCTCAAAATATTCTTTCAGCTGACACTGACACCAAATTACCAAAATTTATTTTAAAAATTTCCCTATTTTAAACTTTTAATGAATCTTTTTTTCCCAATTTTATACAAAAGATACCCAGATTTTTAGAGCTAGATAAATCCCATAATAATAATGATAATAATATTAATAATATTAAATAATAATAATAAAAATAAATAATAAAAATAAAAATAATATTAATATTAATAATAATATATTTTGAGTCTTTGGAAGTCAAATATTTGTTTTCTTTTCAGATTATAGAAGTGAACAATATGAGCAAAGTTAAATTAAAATATTGGTGAGTATTTGTTTTCTTCTTTTAAGGTTAGACAGACAAATTAATGAATCCAGTTGAACTGTATATTTTTAAATTTTGTTTTTATTTAATGACACCGTTTTTTTATTTGATTTTTATTATATCATTGGCTATTGGACGTAATTCAAATGGTCATTTTGACACATTTCTTTTAGAGAAAACCCATAGCAGCCACATAGTCTTTCTGATAAGCATAAAGGGATCTTTTATATGCACTTTCCCACATACAGAACATGACATACCACAGCCTTTGATTAAAACCAGTTGTGGAGCACTGGTTAGAATGGAAAATAGCCCAAACTGCAGATGAGTCCACTGAGAATGATGTGTCTGATGACCGACCTCTTCTAAGGTGGACACACTACCAACTGAGTTACATCCTGCTTCTTTATCAACAAGTAGACAGATTTTGCAATAGAAAATGCACTTTGTTCATCTTGGTGGTTAACTAACCCTTGAATAATTTATTGGTTTCCCCAAATGTCACTTGTTTTTTATTTCACATAGTAAAACAGTTTGAATCAAAATTAACAGAAATATTACATCCAAAATTACTAAGCATCCATCTATTATAACAACTTTTCCTGCTGTGTTTTTTTTATGGCAGTTGCTTTGTTATTTAATCCCGTAATTCGACTTTCATCATTACGCATTAATATCAACAGTTTGAATATAATTTTCCGCATGGATGGATGCATATTTTAGTACTACTGCTTTTAGAGGCAGCCAGGCATGAAAAACCATTACGTGTAGGAGTGAAAAAAACCTCCCCATTTATCCCAAAAGATCACTCAAGTGTTTGTTCTCATCTATTTAGCATTTTAATTGATATTGTAGTTAATTATTCCCTGGGGTGTCATTAATTTTATCATTTCCCAACTTGTAAGTGATGTTTGATGTTTGTTTTTCTTAGTTTGACAGTTGCATGCACACATAAAAGGTTATTATAATTTTGCTTCATTTACATACAGGGTTCCCTGTAGATTTTCTTTTTAGGATAGCAATAGCAAACATTAGAAATATTTTTTGGACAATTTTAAGGTAGGCTACCCAGTACACAATTTTACCAGTTTTACCCTCTGGGAAATCGTTGCAAATGGGTGAAAGATTCTAGCAGCGACGTTAAACTAAATATTCATTTCCCTCTGGAAAAATCCCTGACATATTATAGATTTTCTTTTTAGGATAAAGGTACTATTAAAAGAAAAATCAAATTGTACCATCAATCTAAGTCATTAACATTAGAAATGTTTTTTTTGAGAATTTTAGGGTACACAATTTTACCAATTTTACCCTCTGGAAAAATGCCTGACATATTAATATTAAAATTACTGCTGACACCAAATACATTTTAAAAATTGATGCCAAATACATTTTAAAAAATCACTAATGTTTTCTACACAAAAATTAGCACATATTTGACTGGCAATATTTGGTAATAAAATATGATGTGATACTGTTTATTCTGGAGGAGCAGGATGTAGCTCAGTCGATAGCGTGCCTGCCTTTGAAGTGGTCAGTTATCGTATCGATCCTTCTTAGTGGACCCATCAGCAGTTTGGCTATTTTCTGTTCCAACCAGTGCTCCATAACTTGTTCTTCAGTGGTATGTGCTGTCCTGTCTGTGGGAAAGTGCATATAAAAGATCCCTTACTGCTTATTGAAAAGAGTAGCCTATGTGGTGGCAGCGGGTTTACTCTAAAAGAAATGTCCAATAACCGCTGATAAGATACAAATCAATGTGCTCTAGTGGCGTCGTTAAATAAAACAAACTTTTTACACAAAAATTAAACTGCAAACTAGCACGTATTTGGTAATAAAATATGATATGATACTGTTTATTCTGCTTACAATACAGATCTCAAGCCCTATGTATGAGAACCATATTATAAACCTTTAAATATGTATGAAAGATGTACAAAAGAAATCTAATTAATTATTAATTAACACAATCTTTTACCACACACATAATTTATGCTAAAACACTGACAGCTTTCTGTTTTTAATAATTTACAACTGATTACTTTTCTATAATGATTTCTAAATATAATAATTTCACTTTGATTAAAGAAGTTAAACACTTTGTATTCAGTATTTATGAATGCTACGTTTAGTTGAAGAAAGGACATTCACTTATGTTCGTCTTTTAATATCGTGCTCCACGTACTAATCGGGTTTTGTTGCTATTAAATAATGTGTAAACACTTGGTCATTTTTTGACAAACTCTTCACACATGATCACCCAGGACTAATGCAGCGAAATCAATAACAATAATCTATTGTGCCCTTCTGTTGATATTTCCTCTTTTTTCGCCCTTCAGCTTAATTGGTTTTTGATAGCCAAGGTTTTGTTGCTTGTTCTCCTGTATGTTGGTTTAGGCCTGGAAGTGAAGGAAGACCAGATTTTGATCTTGACAGTATCTGCAAACTCTAATCGTGCTCTAGATGTGAACATGCAATTTAGTTTTTGGATCCCGCAGGGGGGAATGTCCTAATCACCTGTTCCTTCCATCCGTCTGTGTGTGCGTTGAAGTGTGTTCATCTGGTTGAATTAAAATTTATTAATAAAACATGCAAAATATTCATATGTGCACTAGGAAAAGTAGTTTGTTTTATTTAATGGCACTGGAGCACATTGATTTTTATCCTATCATTAGCTATTGGACGTCATACATATGGCCATTTTGACACGGTTTTTTTTGTAAAAAGTAAAGTTTGTTTTAAGAATACCACTGGTTTTTATCTTATCATTGACTATTGGACGTCATACATATGTGATCTGGTGATGTCATTAATTAAAACAAACTTCACTTTATATGTTTGACGTCCAATAGTAATACCTGATGATAAGATAAAAATCAATGTTCTCTAGTAGTAGTGTCTTTAACCAAAACAAACTTTACTCTTTTTTTTCAATGTTGCCTGGTGGTGTCATTAAATATCGCTAATATTAGTTGGTTTTCTTTTCAGTGGGGTTCACTTCAACACAGCACAGGTTAGACCTACCATTGAGCAGGTGGACCAGTCATTCGGTGCCACTCATCCTGGAGGTTTGTTATTTAACCATAATACAGTGAAACCTCTCTAAACCGGACACTCAAATACCAAGTAAAATATCTGGTTTTTAGAGGTGTCTGGTTTTCAGGGGTTAGATTTACAATAAATAAGCACATTGGGACCAAATTGTTTGTCATGTTTTGAGGGAATTCCTGTTTAGAGGGAGTCTGGTTTAGAGGGGTTTCGATGATCAGTAAGGTCATACTTAAAGAATAGGGTGGGATAGGGTCTGGTGATATTGGTAAATTTGTATATGTTATCATATAATAACTTGCATTCTTGGGTTCAAAAACTCATGTAATTTTGCAGTTATACATGTATATCTGAATTGAAGTGTTAAACTCAAGTCACTGTTGTTTAACGTCTATGTTCAGGGCTAAGTTGATATAGCAGACGCCTATCCCAGGCACAGCTTGTGATTCAAGCCATTCACTGTTTGAAGTCTTAAAGTAAATTGGCAATTTATAGTTTGAATTTCCCCATTAGCTCAATTGGTAGAGCACTGCTCTCAAATCAAGTCATGGTACAAATCCCTTCAGTGTAGGTATATTTGTACATTACATTTGTAAAAATATGTTATCTGATAAGGAAAGATTGCAGCTTTAAAAATACTATTTTTTATTATATGGTCTTTAAAGTGGCAGTGTCTGTTTTTTTAAAAATATTTAACAATTTAGAATATATCTTGTACGTTCATTTGATGCGCACTACACTTCATTCTTCTGATGCAACGATTTGGTGTATCGTAATTAGATCAAGCGAAATACACGCTAAATCTGTGTGGTGTGTCGTCACCTGTCTACCATCGCTATGTCGTAGCGCTATTCACGTGATCTAAATATGGCACAGCGGGATTGTTGCATCAGAAAAATGGAGCGTGGAGCCCATCAACAAATGTACAAGATACATTCTAAATGGTTAAATATATATTTTTAAAACCAGATGAAAACATTTGTTACCTTTCTGTGAATCCTGTTGTAATGTTATTGCTATTTGTTTTTCAGTGTACATATCTGAAAAACAATTGTTTGTTCTGAACTTTAGAGGCCTTTCATTTGACTTTCCAATTGATTCCAAATTTGAGGTGAGTGTTTTTACAGGTAGAAGTAGAACTCTACTAGGAGTAACATTGCCATCTTCATCACGTATAAAAATTATACACCTCCTCATTCATGTTGTGATGGAGTCTTTATCGTGATCACAATAGACGACTTCGCAGTTCCGATTTGAGAATGCGCAAACATCATTAAATATTCACGGTCACATGTCATTCGTGCCCAGGCTTGAATAAAGTAAGAAGGCATCACGAACAAAGTCTTTTAATACAGAAACACTCCATATTTTACTAGTATTTATATTGGTGCAAACAGAAGTTTGTGTACTCATTTTGTACCAATTTTAACATATTTCTCAAACAAAAATATCTGGAACAAAATCCTTGTTACTATTTATCCATCACTTGTTATGTCAAACGTGGGCACAAATGACCAGTGACCTTTTCAGACTATCCCGGAAGTGTTCGGAACTGCGAAGTCGTGTATTATTATAAATTGAGTTATTGCTCACGTTTTACTCTTAGCTTTTTAAAAAAATCAGGTCAGGTCGTGTCATGTTGTTTAATGTCTATGTTCAGAGCCAGGTTGTAATAGCAGATTCTTCTCCTGGGTGCCTTTTATGGTTCAATACATTATAATGCTACAATAAGGGGAAGGACGAAAGTGGGTTCAGTCACACTAGCAGAAACAAGGGAGTTCCTGTTAACCCGGTCTTAGGACCAGAAATAAAATCAGTTTGTTAGGTTTTTAAAAAGAAATTAATGTGCCTGACAATTTACGGTAAAAAAAATAAAAATTGTTTTATTGTAACAATAACATAGTTCATTTGTCTTGATGGGCATGGAAGCTAGTGTAACTTTAAAAATGATCTATTTGAAAAGATTTTAACATTTTACATATTAATATGTAGTGAAATGTATTGTCGACTGAACGCAGCCCAGCATCACACTACACTTGTTATCTCCAGCTCTTCTTCACCCATTCTTCTTGTTACAGAACTATACAAGATTGATTACACTATTCAATCAATTCTACATGTATTTGTCTCTATGTGAGGGCTATCTATTGATTTTACAAATTGAAATGATCAATGTTTGTTTTATTCAATGACGCCTCTAGAGCACATTGATTGTTATCTTATCATATGCTATTGGACGTCATACATATAGTCATTTTGTTATATTTCTTAAGGAAACCCGCTACTGACACATAGGCTACTATTTTTGATAAGCAGCAAAGGGTCTTTTATATGCACTTTCGGGAATGATCAATGTCAATGGATAAATAAATGACATTAAAGTAACAAATGAAGATTATAAATAAAATTTTGTTATATTTCTATCAACATTTGAGAATTTGATATTATAAGAGTTAATTTTAAATCAGTCTCCTTGATTCGCATTTGTGTAACTTGATGATTTGTTGGAAAGATGAACATTAGTAGATGTTTACCATAAAAAGAAATATTTTTGCATGCTAATATTTCGAGATTGCTATCTCTAACAAGGTAATTCTCAGGGAAAATTTTCATTTACGCCAATGGGACAATATTTCTAAATCACTTAACTACACCATAGGGAACTATTTATGCGGAGAATTAATTTCGGGTTGTAATTTAGATTTCGCAATTTTCGCGTGAATATTTCCTGCAAAGATAATTCTTTTTATGGTACAGTGGATTCTTGTTTAAACCAGATTCACTTGGGACCAATGAAATATGCCAATTTATACAGAGTGGTGGTATAGACAGATTGTATCCAGTGTTAACTAGCTGGACAGAACTTTGAAATGATGCTGGTTTACAGATATCCATACTGGTTTAGACAGGTCCACTGTATACGGATAATTACTTGAAGAATGTTTTCCTTTCCTCGTAGATTTTCTGTGCTAAGCATGGGCAGGAGATTGTAAGTTGTGTATTTGTGCTGCTTCCAAAAATATCCTGCTTTTGTATGATGTGACATGTTAAAGCACAGACTGGCTTAATCATGTTTACCGTGTTTTCTCCATGTCACGCTAACTTTAAAACAAATTTACTTTTAATGTGATTATTTAATCAGTTGTGTACTAATTAATGTTACGTTCATAAGATTAATTTAAATAATTTCTTCATAAATTATTAAATTCCTAATTTCAAAATAATATTTAGTAAATGAAAACCCCAAAAATAAGACTCATTTCTGAAATAGAAAAGTAAATTTTTGTTAAGGTTCCAAATTAAGAATTAATGTATGTGGGATATTAGATAATATAATTGTTATTTTTATTATTTTAATACATTGGCCATTAGTCAACAATTTTGAAGGCCTTAGTAACTGTCAAATATTTGATGTTAATATGATTTCCAATTCTGTATTATAGGTACAAAATGGTTTATATTATTAATTTACATAAATTCTTTTCTTTAAACATCTTTTTCATATTTTAATTTTCTTTGGTTTTTTAGTTTATAATTAAGAAAAAAGAAGTTTTCAATTAAAATTGTTCCATGGTAAAATAAATGCTTTCGAGAATTAAAAATGCATTGCCAATCTCTTTGTAATTAAAGATGTAATTTATTTATATCTTATAATAATAAGTTTGTTTACTTGGTTTTAGTAATACATGATAATAAGTATATTTTGATTGCCATGCCTACTCTATCCCTACTGCTATACCGGCCTCAAATGTGGATTATATACTTCACAGATCCCATCATTTCAAAATTCAATACAATATTATCAGGGATAGAAATTAATGCTCACCCCCTTGCCCCAGGCGAAGTGAAATTGCTGGGGATGAGTACAATTTTAATGATGCTAGTACCCTGGGCCAGCTATTTTGAGCATATGTCACCTACACCCATTTTACTGTCACTAAATGCAAATAACAACCTCACATTATTTGAAATTTCACATTTGTTAATTTTATTAAGGATGTATATTATACATAATCAGATACACTACATCTAGGTAATGTGTGTTCATTGAACAGCTTGCTTGCTAGAGCCATTTAGAAGGTTTTATATTATCTGTGTGCCTCAATAATGGGGGGTGGGAGGGGAAGGGGGGGCTATTGATGTTCAAGGGGAACATGCTACTAGCCATTCGAAATATTTCTTAATTTCTCTCCTTGATCATGGTTATCAGACAATCTCACTATCCATTGCTTCAACAACATTCTCACACCCTATATCAAACTGGTCAATCTTTATATCTTTATCAATGCTTTTGTACATTAACATCGTGTGGATGTTTTACATTGAGCAAGAATTTATATGTGTTGCTAAAACCACGTTTGTTTTCAATAAAACCATAATGTGAGGTTACTTTTGTATTAACTATTCTTTTGTGTGTGTTCAAACCATTGACTTTGATTCTGAACAGACTACAACATTGATGTAAACCAAGTAATGTTTGTTTTGATTAATGACGTCACTAGAGCACATTGATTTTTATCTTATCATCAGCTATTGGGCGTCAAACATTATTAAAGTAATTTTGACACATCTTTTAGAGGAAACCTGCTGCCACCACATAGGCTACTCTTTTTAATAAGCAGCAAGGTATCTTTTATATGCACTTTCCCCACATACAGTACATACCACAACCTTTGTTGAACCAGTTGTGGACCACAGGTTGGAATGGAAAATAGCCCAAACTGCAGCTGGGTCCACTGAGAAGGATTGATCTGACGACCGACCGCTTCAAAGGTGGGCATGCTTTCGACTGAGCTGGACTACAGAGATGACCAAGCTGATAAGTTACTGGGGCCCATGACAGATGTCTGCTACAATAGCTTGTTCTGAATGTGGACAAGCATTCTATCAAACAAGCAAGCTGTCTTGTCATCATATGACTATAGCTACAAATTAATGGCCCCATCACGGGGAATATGGGCAAAATAAAACCATATTCCCTCACTTTCCCATGGGTGAGTACGAACAAAAGAAATCTAACTATAGTTGAGAGTTGTAATTAGCATGGTAGGAACAGATGAAAAAAGACGGTGAAGACAAGAATGACAGGGAAGACATGACCGAACGACTACATCAGGAAACCTTACCTCAAGATGGAAAGTTGCTAGGATAAAGATTGAGTGTAAAGAGTAGATTTGAGTTTTTGAAAACGCATTACATTTTATGCCTTAATAAAATGTATTATACATGTAGTACAATGAGTGTTCATAATGCTGATTTAAGTATTTATGCACTTTTTCCTGGACATATATTTTCCATTTACAGAAACATAAAAAATGTATTAGACGGGGTTTTTTGCTCCTAGTATTTAATGTGCATTCTAAATATTATGTAAACAAAAGTATTTGTATATATCTGGAACAAGTGGGTATCATAAACTATATACGTCTGCCGTCCTATGACTGACTGACAAGTAGTTGTGTAGACAACACAACCCAAATACCTACTCTTCACTTCACGCAACACATAAATGTAAAATCAAAGTGGAAGTTCTATTTTTTCAATCTATACCTTGTATAAGTCAATCAGAAATGTAGAAATGTTTCCTTAAAATCTCTATGAAACATTTTGTCTGAAGAAGTCTAAAAATAAGTAGTATTTGTCAATTCAGCAATTCTCAACAATTCTACACCCATGGCTGTGCAAATAGACAGTTATTTATGAAGATGATAAAATCCCCCTTGCCCCTCCCCAAACCACGTCTGTAGTGGATAACAAGCACTGGTTATCTTGGAGGTTGTATGCTTAAACACTTTTGCTGATATAACCACATCAAATATCCCAAACCCAGTGGATGTCTTGAACCAAAAATGGCACCCGGGAGAGGCGTCTGCTATAACAGCCTGGCTCTGAATGTAGACGTTAAATAATATGACATTTACCCTGACTCTGGCATTTCAAAATTATATTTACAGCTTAAACTTTTAAAAAAGGGTCATGTGCATGAATATTTAATTCTTTTTGTTATAGTTCCAAATGTTTGACTAAGTCAAGAACTGCATTAAAACTGTCATCCACAAATTTACATCATAACTCAAAACTGAATGAAGCAAGAGAGAAATGGAGAAGTATCAACAGCATCGACCAATCGGATACAGATTTCCACCATTGTAATGCTATGACAAGGTATAAATATTTTTATAATTTTTAGAAATAAATAAAGTTCATTTTATTTAACGATGCCACCTGATCACATTGATTTTTATCTTATCAGCGGTTATTGGACACCATATATACGGTCATTTTGACACCTTTTTTTTTTAGAGGAAACCTTCTGCCATCACATAGGCTACTCTTTCCGAAACTGAAACTGATTTTGTTAATTCTTGAAATTATTTGTTTTTTATTCATGTAAAGGTTTATTGAGATGCCAATTCGTAGACACATTCAAGATGAGTCAAATCAAGATAATTTTTGGAGTAACAACAACTCAACTGAAAGTCTTGTAAAGACGAATACCAGATGTGAATCACTCCCCACAGAAAACAATAGATGGCCAAAAATGAAGGTATATATTACAGTATTTTATTTTATTTAACAATACCACTCAGGTCAAGTCATGGTGTTTAACGTCATCATTTAGAGCCAGACTGTTATAGCAGACACCTGGGCACTGTTTATGGTTCAAGCCATCCACTGTGTTCAGGACAAGAAAAGGTGGGGGAGGGAGCAGAGGGTGAGAGATTTGGGAGAACTCAAGAACAACACCACTAGAGCACATTGATTTTTGGACATCATTATGACACATTTCTTGAGAGGATTCCTGCTGCCACCACATAAGCTACTCTTTGTGATAAGCAGCAAGGGTGTTTTATAATTTTTATACACTTTCCCACAGCACATACCACAGACTTTGATGAACCAGTTGTGGACCACGGGTTGGAACAGAACATATTACAGTCAAACCCTCATATACAAATAACATAAAACATTTTAACAATAATAGACTAGACGTATTTCTGGAAAAAGAGCGTAGAAATGGGCCTGTCCCACACATGGTGGATGGATAAAACCATAAACTGTGCCCGCGAGAGGTGTCTGCTATAACAGCCTGGCTCTGAACATAGACGTTAAACAACTTGACCTGACCTGGATGTGGTGGATGGATAAAACCATAATCTGCGCCCGTGAGAGGCTTCTGCTATAACAGCCTGGCTCT
>JAUTWP010063303.1:0-12638 GCA_033042655.1 Cyathermia naticoides
CCTGTAGATACAGTAGTTTCACCAGAAGAACCTTTATTTTTTGACTCAATAATGATCGACATCAAGAGTACATTTAGAGCCAATTCATCTCTATCAATATACATCTTTCCTTTTTGATCTCTTTGGTGCTTAATATTCAACAAGTTAAATTTAAACCTGTTCAAACTTGTTTCAATAAAGTTTACTGCAGTTGGCTCTTTTTTCTCTAAGAGCTTCATTACTGTATATCCACTTTTCTTAATATCAAAATATCTAATCTTATTACGTTTTAAACCATCTTCAAATGATCCTAGTCTCTTCTCTTTTTCTTCATCTTCAGTAGGGTTAAAGTTAAGCATCTGTGCAATCATTGCACTACCAAAGGTAGTTTTTCCTGTTCCCTTAATTCCGATAATTGTAAAATCTGAAGATTTGTTTGAGTTTTCGTCTGTTGTATACGAAAAATTGTAATTGTAAAATGCTCCATGTATATCTTTAGCATAAAAGTCTGCATGATATTTTTCTAAATTCTTTTTATGGCACGCACCTACAATACCTTTACAAAAATCATCATTGATAATAATATCACTATAGCTGTCTCTTAATAACAAAGGTGTATTTTTTATAAATTTATTAACACCACTATTCTTTTCTGCGAACTCTACACTAAAACATTCACCGATCTCTAATATTGTGGCAACATCAGCGTTCTTTGCAAAGAGAGTACTATTGAAGACAGCACAATTAATATTTCCATTCTTATACTCTTCTTCTAATTTTTTAAAAGGCTTACTTTTTCCATCGTAAAATGCCTCTTTTTTTCTAGTCGCAATCAGATGAGAGACTTTATCTCTTGAAAAATCAATAGTATTAAACAAAGCCCCTGTAAAATTCAATTTAAAAAACTTTGAGATTTGTGCATTGTTTAATCTACTTTTAATTGTATATGCTTGATAGACGTGTGTATCTTCAAATTGAAGAGCAATCGCATCTTTCACAAAATGATTAAAAGAGGCAGACACGTTTCCTAAATTCAACTTATCTAATGAAAAATTAGAATATTGTTTTTTGTCTCTTACATAGTAAAAATTATTTAGAAATATATCGTATAAATAGGTAATTGCTGTAATATCCACAACAAATGAAGCAGAAAGTTTTTTAGCAATAAATTCTAAAAGTTTTTTATTTTTTGAAAAAATTAAATTTCTTTGAAAATCACCTTTCTTTAAAAGAACATTGATGATTTTTGCATCTGTTTCAGATTTAAAATTATCAAAAATTTGTGTAATATCCTGCTCTTCTAAAAAATTTTCTGTATTTGAACTACCAGATAGTTCAATACAATAATAATAAAGATCTCGCTTGTTCAAAAGAATTCTATATTTATCTTTTTTATCAAGACCATCGATAGAGATCGTATCATTAATATCTACGGTATTTTTTACAGAATGTATAAATTTTATAAAATGGTTTAACGTACTTTGACTCATCTATTATCCTCCACAATACTTACTTCAATCTTTTTATTAATAGCAAGTAGTTGAGCCTGTTTATTTTTTTGGCTTAATACATATCCATATTTTTTATTTTTTCCAATGTGTAAAATTTTATTTCCCATATCCATCATATAACCAGAAAAAAGGTAATCAAAAAAAGTCTCTTTAAATACGTTATATGCTTCATCCAAAACATCATAAACAAAAGATCTTATATTGAGTTGTTCCCTACTTACATCTTGCAACTCAAAACTCTTCAATGTTACTTTTTCCAGATCATCAAAATGTATAATGCGTAAATAATTCTTTTCATAGTTCTTATCAATAAGTAATTGTGTTTCTTCTTTTTTAATATTTTCTCTTAATTTTTTTGAATAAATTACTTTAGTGTAATATGCATTGCTTTTTTTCCCATTTCTTTTAAGTAATTTAAACGTACCAATATATACTAAATTTACTTCTTTATCTAATATTTCATTATTTATAATTGTATACATCAAATCCAAAAAGACTTTTACAATATCCGATTTATATTTAACATCATCCATTGTTTGTATCTTATCAAATGCTCGCTCTTGCATCGTATTTTTTGTCTCTTTTAACATTTTATTTAAACCTCTGTAAACTTATTATTTTTAGCATCTTTCAATAATTTCTGAATTGCACCATGTGCTGTTTTTTGTAATGGTTCTACAGCCTTAATTTGTTCCCTAATTAATACTTCTATCTCAAGTTTGGTTAGCTTAGAAGTATAGTAAAGTGATAGTCTTTCAAAAAGATAGCTAATTTCACTATTAGAATATACACTTGTTTTTTCATTAATATTGGATTCCTTGTACTCCTCTGTCGCAAGAATATACATAAGTTCTATAAGGTTTTTATCAAAAATAGAACTATCCAACTTAAATTTATCCCTATAAAGAGTCATCACTTCTATTGCTTCTAGTTTTGTAGGATAATTTACAAAAAACTTCTCATTCCAGCGTCCATGTCTAATAAACTGTGGACTCTTTTCAACCAGAGTTGAAATATTATTTGAAGTAGCAAAAAGTATCCCCTTAAAGGAATACCCTTCATCTGTATTCAAATCATTAAATATTGTAAGCAATGATCCAAGTAAATCACTGTTTGTATCTGTGATTGATTGTTCTATTTCATCAATAAGAAGAACTACCTCTTGTTCCATTTTTGATATATATTGAAATACTTTTTCTATAGTTGTTGCAGGGTCTCTTTTCTCTTTAATGATTGATAAATCAAGTTGCATAAGAGGGATACCTTTTTCTCCGGCATAACATGCTGCCAAATATGACTTACCTACTCCTGGTACACCTAGTAGGAAAACCGGCTTGATTGCATTTCCTTTACTTCTGCTAAGATCTACAAAGTCTGCCCATTTTTTAAATCCAAAACTTCCTCCAAGATTTTTAAAAGTAAGTTTTGGTTGTGAAGACTTAAGTCCTAATTTATTTTCTAATGATTCACTTAACGTTACACTATTTTTAACTTCTTGTGAAGTCAATGCACCTTCTAGGTTAGCAAGTTCTTTTGTTATAAATATATTTTTAAATTCAGAAGGTGGTGGATTATTCGATAAAAAAATTGCATTGTGTGTACCTATTTTTTTTCTTATTTTTTTTGTAGATGGTAAAAGTATAATTTCATCAAACTTGCTAAAATAGTCATACCACTTTTTCTCAATATCTAAATCAAATACCATCTCTACTTCATTCTTAATATTCCTACACATCTCATAATAAAAAATATCTTCTGCTATATGCCAAATCATTTAACAAGCCTTTTAACTTGTTCTTCTTTCTTAGAGATTTTTTTTAATAATAGAAGTATTTCTATGTCAAGTTTATTAAGCTTAGTTTTATTTACCTTAATAGCATCAGCCCTTGTTTTTATTTCTTTCTCATAAAATTGTTTCAACTCTTCTACTTCTTTAATTTGTTCATTCATTTTTGCAGTAACATCACTTTTAATTGTTGATTCAATTAGTTGATAATATGAGAGTGACCACAAAGAGGCTTCAGTTGTAGATATAAATATAGTGACTATAAGATATATTTTCAAAAAACTAAATTTCATTTTAATTACCTTTTTTAGTTTTCAGAGAAAACATCTTTATTCTTGAATCCAACATCTTTTCTTTTTTCTTGAGTTGTAGTAACATAGCACTTTTTAATTTTAAATCTTGCTTTTGTAATTCAATGAACTTGTCTAACTCAATTACATAATTATCATACTTAGTTTGCAAAGCTACTTTTTGAGCAGTAAGCTTTGCAAACTCTATCTTACTTTTAATCTTATATTTGACCAATAGTGTCGCAACATCAGAAGAACAATCTATATATACACAGTAAGCAAAAAGATTGGTTTGAGAAAGGACTAATATGATTAAAAGTTTCTTCAACATGACTATATCAACCCTAGAAGGTTATTCCAGTACGTTTGTCTAATTTGTGTACCCATTGTTGGATCTCCTGTCATATAGTTCATAATAATAGATATAACAAGCTCAATAATTAAAACAACTGCAAGAGCAGCAAATACAAGAATCAATATGATTTTAAATGTTCCATCTTTACGCTCTTCTTTAGCTTTGTTTCTTTCGTAAGCATATACTCCGAATATCGCAATAAGTATTCCAATAAACGGTGCCCATGCAATCAATAACTCAATCCACGGTGCTACAATTTTTTCACCTGCCTCAACAGCATCTTTTGATTGTTGTACAACGTTTGCATAATCTGCTGCATTTGCAAATGATACTCCAGCCATCATAATGAAAAACAGCACCTTATCCTTGAATGTAATAATAGAATTTCTCATCTATTTCCTTTTTTAATATATTTGGCAAGAGGTTTACCATAAGGGTATTATATACTATTTTTTTAAAAAAAGCATTACTTTTTAAAAAAACTTACCCGAAAATAAGTATTTTTTATTCTTTGTTGCAATAAGAAATTCTTTCTTTTCAATAAATTCATCAATGCTCAATCTGTACTTAGGATAAGTTTTAGGAAGATTGAATTTTGGTTCGAGGTTTAATTTATCATAAGTGAGCGAAAAATCTTCATGAGCTTGTGCCACAGTTTTATAAAATCTATTCCCAATAAATGTAACCATTTCACCATCACTTAAACCATTAAACAATTCTGCCCTAAATGCATCCCTCTTTTCTTTTGACAAATTTTTCTCTGCATGGAGATCATCAACATTTGCCCCTACTCTTTTAATTGTCATAAATCGTTCTAGCTCAACAATTTCTGGTACTCTTTTGTTGAGTTCTACAATTAAGTCTGGATCATTATTCTTCATTACTAAAAGAGTACCGAGATTATCTAATAGTTCTTTTTTCTCAATTCCTTTTCCTTTATCAATTGCATCAAGTTGAGCAATTGACTGAAAATACAACCATACAGGCATCCCTAATGCCCTTGCCTTAGAAATAAATCTTGCAAACCCCTGTACTCCATAAGAACCATATTCATCAAGAAAAAATGCGTAAGGAATTTTAGGCTCTAATCCTTTTTTAATTTTAGTGTTTGCTGAAGCCTTTATGATACCAAGAAACATCTTTCCTATCTTTTTACTCGTTTCCTCACTCTCCATCGTAGGAAGAACAACCCATATAGACTTATTTGTTTGAACTACATCTAACAAGTCTATATCTGGATCTGCCACACCAAAAATATTTTTATAGTTGCTTCCAAAAACCGTTAAAATTTCATTCCATTTTGCAGCAGCAGTAGTAAAGTTATACACACCTTGTATTTTAGTATTAGAAGATGCTTTTAATATATCACTGTGTGTTTTCTTATCATTTTTTGTTACAAATTGTTCATAATTAAAATTTGTACTTACACATACATAGTTTATAAAATCTCTAATAAAAACATCTTCTTTAATTTTACTTTTATATTTTATAGCTTCTTCTACAAGTCTTGTAAGACTCATATATTCAGATATAATATCGAAAGAGAGTATCATGTTTTCGTGATCTCTTTTATAAACCAACAATTTTAAAATATTTGACATAACGTTGATTGCCACACCATCCCACTGTGGGTCACTCTTTTCAATGAGTTCCGATAAAATTTCAGTTAATATAAGTGCATTACCACTATTTAAAAAACCAATGGAGTTTGTATTATTTTGATCTGCAAAATTGAGTACGTAAAATTCATCTAATCTATCATACTTTCCTGCTATTGCATAAGCAGTTTTAAGCTGTTCTATTGTTCCTTTACCATCAATAGTAAGAGACCCTCCTCCTAAAGCCATTTGTTGCTCAAAAAATCCATTTAACTGAAAAGTTTTACCAGATCCAGTTGTTCCTATAATCCCTCCCATTCTTTTTGCTGTCTCTGCATTAACAAGTAACAATTTACCGGTACGATTTTCTTCATCAAGTGATTTAATTCCACTACCCTTAAACTCTTTTACTTCATGCCCAATATTCCAAAGGTACTCTTTTTTTGGGCTGTTTTCTACAATCTGTTCTTTTTGGGCTTTTTTATTAATACTTAAAAAAATAGCAGAAATTAATATAGCAATATTTGCAAGTATCACAGTAACTATTACTCCACCTGCTTGCATATTTCCGGTAAAATTAATAAGTACCATTCCAATTAGCAACAATGCACTATTTACAATAAGAATAGCTGCTCTTAGACCACTGTTATATAAAAACAATGACTTTATTGTTTCTTCTTCTAACCTGTACTTTTTTTCTGCTACATAGCTTGTGCTTGTACTACTCATAATAATTCTCCATCTTCTGTATTTCTCTCTTTGTTCTTAAAAAAATGATAATAGTAATAAAGAGAAAAACCTTTTCTGTTTATCGTTGTAGTACGAGTCGCATCCAGTGCATATAAAAAGGACTCTGCTTCTTCATCCTTATTTCCCTCTTTATCATACAAATAAACTTGTAAGGTACCTATACCATATGAAAAAGGAAGGGAGTGTTCTTCCCATAGTTGCATCAAAAAGAACTCTACACAAAATTTATTGTTTTCAAATACTTCTTGATAGTCTACTTCAACCTCTTTATTCTCAATAAATTCAGCTATCTTTTCAAAAATAACTTTAAAAATCTTTTTATCTGGAGACTTCATATATTTTAAGATATTTGTATCTTTTCTAATTGTAAATTTGTCATACTCTTTTAGATGCAAAACTATAAAATTCTGACTTAATTTTTTTTTGTTAATTTCTATTTCTGCAAAATTATTGTTTCTTAACGTTTCAAGAGGATCAACCATATATTCCCTCCTGTTTTTCTTTTCTATAATTTTTCTCTCTGTATTTTTTATAATATCTTTTGGGTTTACCCCCCAAAAATTACTTTGTTTGGCTACTATTTTTTTAGGTGGTCTTAAAAAATCTGGCATTTTATATAATACAAAGAGAGAAATCATCGCAAGTACCATAAAGATATTTAAAATAATGTTTGAGTTTGTTTCTATGTTTACTTTATATACAATGATTAAGGAGATAGCTACAAAAAAGAATAACTCTTTTAATGGTTGTTTGTATTTATACTGATCTTCGTGATAATAAAAAAAACCATATACTAGAAAAATTAATATTACAGAAAAAGCATAAAATCCCATTTTATTTTTCTCCCATCATTTTTAATTGTGATTCAAGTTGAATATTGATTCTTTTCCTTTCCATTATATCAACAGAATGTAATCGTATTGATCTCTCTAATAATTCATTTGTCTCTTTTTGTAAAGTAAAAACATCATTAATAATAGTTCTAAACTCTTTATATTTTAGTGCAAGCTCATTATCTTTTTTTGTATAGTGTGCTTTAATTCTTTTAACTGCTGCCCTAAGCATAATTGCATCTGCACAGGGAGGAGGACAAGCCATTACTATTGAGGAAAATAACAATGATATAGCTATAACTTTTTTCATAGTTGTCTCATTATATGTGTTTGTTCTCTTCGTAGTTTTTGGATTAATAGGTATCCCTCATCAAGAAGTAAGTCTTGATCACTTGAACTATCAGCTTCTTTTATTCCATATAACTCTTTATATAAAGAAGTTGTTTTTTTATCTATCCGTGTGAACTCATCTAAAAAATTTTCATCAATCTCTTCTTTTTGTTTTGTCTTCATTGTTCTATCTCCTTTAACAGTTTGTTTTAGTGCTTCAAGTCTTTTTTGTAAAGAATCCCATATTCTATTTATTTTTGTTGTTCTTCCCACTGTTTTATCGATATCGCCTTGTAATCGCAAAACAGTATCTCGCTCTCCGTCAATTTGAAACTCTCCTTCCTCATCAAAGGGCAATAACAAACTATGTTGTTCTTCTCCCCCACTATCTGCCATACTCCTGTTGGGCAATACCGGCAACAAGTCTCTATTGAGTCCGATAGTTGCTTGTTCGCCTTCTTGAACGCTTTGTATACTTCTGACTCGTATGTCTCCATCACTTTTTTCCTTTTTTATTTTTAAATGTTCTTGTGCTCTTTTATAATCAGCATCAATAAGATCTCTTTGTTCTTCATTTGCATAATTCTCTTCTTCTTCATCTTCGATATTTTCTACATACAAAAATTCATCATCAATTTTACCGTTCGTTTGAAACTTTTGTATATATACATCTTCTTTATTACTTAATGCATTGTCAACTAAATAATTAGCAATACGATTGTAAATGATTTTATCCTCTGAAGATATCCACAGGTGTATATGATCACTATTCTGAGTACCATCTGCATTATGGAACTCTACAATACCAGAGACACCCAAATCATTAAGCTCATCTGCAATATCTTTAAGATGTTCACTTATCTCATCTTTGGTTAAATTTCTCATATTCATGGCATTAAAAACCATTCTAAATTGAATACCTTTGTTTCGTGTAACGTCAAGAATATTTTTTTTATCTCTTATTAAACCATATTGATTTTTCTTTAGAAGCTTTTTAAAAAAGTCTTCATCATCAAAAGGTTCTGAAACCTCATAGATGGAAGATCTAAGAAAAGATTTTGAATTAGCTCCTATTGTAGCCATATTCTTCCCTCTCTCTTATCATCTCTTCTTTTTCATTACGTTCTTTTTTAATCTCTTTAAGAAGAACCATCTTTTCCTCTTCAAGTTTTGCTATTTTTTCTTCAAGAGATTCACTATGCGTGGTTATTTGTGAGATTATTTTTCTTGTTTCTTTTGACTCTGCTCTACTCTCTTCAACAAGGGTATTGTATTTATTTTCATAAGACTCAAGCTTCTCTTCAAGTTTTGCTATTTTCTCACCAAGAGATTTGTTCTCTGAAGATAGCTCCTCATTCTCTTGTTTGTACCCAATAGCTTTTTTAATTACTTCCTGTAGTTCCTCTTCTTTCAACTCAAGTACTTGTGCGAATTGTTTTTCTTTCTCTTTTATACTCTCTTCAAGTGTAGTAATTGCCTCATCAAACTCTTTTGCTTTATTTTCAAATTCAATATTTAGCTTTTCATAGTTGGTGCTTAATTCTGCTATTCTTTCATCTTTATCAATGATTTGTTTTTCAAGCCCCTCTATGTTACTTTTTAGTTGCTTGTTGTCTGTATCAAGTATCTTTATAATTTCATCTTTATCTTTTGTGCTTTCAAGATCTTGTTGAATTTGATTTGATATTAGTTTAAATACAAAAGGCTCATCTATATAACGCTCTTTTAATCTATCTACTACTTTATCTATACCTTTACCTTTTTTCAGTAGATCATAAAACTCATTTGCATATTTTTCTCTATTCTCAAATACGTCCTGTACTTCTTTTAATAATGCACTTTGAAAAGCACTCGCTGCTCTCTCTTTATTTTCATTAAGTACTTTAAAATATCTATCAAGAGCAGAAAGTTCTGACGTTTGTTGATTTGTTTGAGTAGCTTCTTTTTTCTTGTCTACAGAGTTACTAGATGGTTTATCTTCTTTAGTAGTTTTTTTGGTTGTTTTTTGCTTTTCTGGGGTATCTTTGAAGCCTTTTGCTTTTTCTAACAAGGCATTATAAACATCAGCTTCATTATCATATTTAAATTCTACAAGCTCTTTTCCATTAAAGCCAATAGCCCCAAAGTATTGAATATCCTGTATTCTTTTTTCACCAATTAAAAAAGTAGCATTAACTCCTCCTACTTTTTCAACACGAGGCTCACCAAGATGCACAAAACTATCTGAAATTATATTTTTATCTCTATTTAGTAATACCACTTTACCTTTAACAGTTGCTCTTGCTACTGAAGCTATTTTATAATCATCTTCAACGATAATAATTGAATCAGATACATCTTTTGGCTTAGTCTCTTCTGGTGTACTTTTAGCATAGTACTCTTTTATTTCTTCTGCCGAATACTCATCTTTGAATTGTTCAAGTACAGATCTCTTTTTTTCTGTTTTAGTTCTTTTCTCTACACCTTTATCAATTTCAGAAGGAGAAAGTGAACCTCTCCTATCTGCTGTCTTTTTGTTAGACTCACTTTTTGCAGCATCTACAATATGTCTTGCTTCTTCCTCTTCTGGGCTTGGTGCATCATCAAAAAGGTTGCTTTTAAAGTAGAGTGTGTTTTCATCCTCTACAAATTTAAAATATATACCTAATTCTCTTTCGTTTTTACCTAGAGCTTTATGAATAGCTTCATAAAGAGATTGTGCCTGTAGATTTAAGTTGAAATTGAAGTGTTTGTAGTCTGTAGTATGATTAAGTCCGTTTGTTATTCTGTCTGCCTTACGTGAACCTTGTGAGCTAAAAAATCTTCTTGGTCTTTTGTCAAAAGTAACATCTTTATCAAACTTAGTTATTGTTTTGATACTCTCTGTTACATGGATTAATCTATTTTTATCATCAATATTTAAAAAACTAAAAGGAGAGTTTGTTTTCATATCTTTTTGGTACTGTTTTGCTACCAACTCAAAATCATCTTTATCCAAAGCAGATAAAGAGAACGTATGTCTTTCTAGTTTTGTTAATGTAGGCATAAATCTACTGATCTGGATACTTGCTAAATTTGGATCAAAGTCTACATTGTCTTCTGCAAGTTTTAACAACTTTTCAGTATCGTTTGAAAGATTGTTAAAGAGTGATTGTTTATTGTGTTTTTTTGCTTTTATAAACTCTAAATTTTCTACACCTATTGCTGTTACTGCTTCATAATAATTACTACCTGTATAGTATTGTTCAAATAGTTCATATGGAGATTGTACCAACTCATTTATTTTAACCTGTTCTTGCAAGGCTTGACTATCTTTACTTCCTGTTGTCGTAATTTTTATAATATTCATAACACACCTTTTTATTTATTTTTAAATTATACTATGTTTTTTTTAAAAAATTATACTTATTCTATAAACATATCTATAAAACATAGGGTATTTCTAATAAAATTTAATAGTAATCCTAATCAAACATGATTAGGATTACATTTTTATTTGGTTAGAATCAACTACGCTTCCATATTCCTAAATAATATGACTCAAGGACATAATCATTATTGTATTCATTCTCTTTCATGATAATAATCCTAATTCGTGAGCTTTTAACTTAAGCTCAAGCTCTTTATTGCTTTCTTTTTTTAATTCTAAATCCAACTCTTTTGACTTATTCTTTTCTTTAATAATTTCTACATCTACTTCAGATCCTAAGGTTTTTTCACTATTTTTATCTTCAACCAAAATTTCTGCTTCGATGTGTTGATTAGTTTCATCAACTTCTATCTGTTTTTCTTTAACGTCATAATTTTCACTGTTTAATTCTTTTGCACCTTTGTATGTAGCTTTTCTAGTTGCGGTACTCTTAGCTTCAAGTTGTTTAAAATCAAATTCTACACTCAAATCATAACGGAGTTTTTCTATATCTTTCCACTCACCTTTACCAAATATAAAAGGATTTAAATACCATGCTCCTTTTATATAATCTCCTTTCGTACCATCAGAATCTTCAACCAAAATTTTGTTTTTCTTTAAATTAGAAATACATTTATATATAGTTGTTCTTGAATAATCCAACTCTTCTTTTAGATATTCGACTAATGGAGTACTTATTTCAACTCTATTATGATAGTGAACCCATTTTTCTAATATCTTACTTAAAACATTTTCGGTACTTTTGTTTAATCCTGCATCACGTAATAATGGTGTTCCTGCTGTAAAAAGCATTAAAAAAGGTGGAGTCTTTCTTCTTTTTACAACATTCATTTTTGTTGTAGAAATTACTTCTCCTGTTTTATTATCTTTAGTCTCTGCACTTATATCAAATAAAGAAGTTGTGTATTGATTACTCATATTTTTCCTTTGTACGGCTTTTTTCCGATTTGGTACACTTTTATTGTATTGTACGGCTTTTTTCCAATTTAGTACATTTATAGTATACTTATTGTGTCCTATAGTTATTTTACATCAATAATACTTAATAATTGTACTGACTGTACATTTTTTTTGTATTGTACAGCTTTTTTCCAATCTAGTACACTTTTTTTGTACTAAATGTGTTCAAATAGGTCATATTATCTATCCAAACTGCTCATACTATCTGTTCAAATAGGTCATATCTATTTAGAAACTAAAAACTCTGCAAAGCACGTATACAAGGGAAACAAAAGAGTTTACAAATAAAAAAAAAGCAAATTCACTTATAGTAAGTAAACCAAACAACACAGACCCACTATAAACCTCTAAGCCAAACCCTGCTACAATCCTAAAGTAACCAATCCAAGGTTACATGAAGTGCCACCCCTCCCTTTAGAGTCCAATCCCTGTACACAAACATCATCCATACTATTTAACTTGGGGATTGGTACGTTTGATGTTATATGCTTTGTATATCTTTGTGATATATCAAATATATAAATGATATATATCTAGCTCTAGGCTCAGATATATGTTTTTTATATCAAGCATATATATAGTAGATATAGTGTGAATATATGCTTAACATATATTTTATATATGTACTATATATATTAATATCAAGATTTAATATATACTTAGTATATAGAGGATATATCTATCATATATATTAATATAAGCTAGTGAGTATATAGGTAACATACACATAATATATGTAATGTATATATACTCTATATAGGGAAGCCCCCAGAGGGGGAAGCCCACACACCCACACCCCAAGCACCCAAGACAGTACCACACACCCACACCCACAGG
>JAUTWP010063414.1:0-12635 GCA_033042655.1 Cyathermia naticoides
TTTGTTTTGTTTAACGACGCCACTAGAGCACATTGATTTTTATCTTATCGTCGGTTATTGGACGTCATTCATATGGTTGAATACAATGGGGCCAAAATTACTAAGCGTCTTTTTCTCCTACACGCGTATAATTACATGTACATACATATACAATGCTTAATCGCGTGCGTTTAACCAAAACAAGCTTCGTAATTTCGTCCCAATATGGTCATATTGACAAAAAAGCGATTTGAAAATGAATGTCACTACTGCAACTATATGCTGCATGCATGTACATACAGTGTTGTTAGAGCAATATGTTACAGAGGAAATGAATCATATACGGACACGCATTAACTCGTTTAATTGTCGTGCACCACACTGCATTTAGAACAATGATGTATCACCACATCCTTCTTCTTGTAAACATCACATCTGAAAACAAATACTTTATTAATATCACGCTAATGCAACGTATCTATCGATTTTACAAGAAAAACACTTTTTGTAATTATTGTACAATGAGTATCAGCGGATTCGGTATTTTTTAAAGTGGGGACACGATTTTGAATTCTTCACATCAGTGGGGGGATATTTTTTTTAGGGTTTCAAAACGTGTTCAAGGACGCGAACCGGACGCCCTACCCATGACGGGAAGTGTTTCAAAAGAGGTCAAACCCTTTAAATACCTCTGGGTCCACCACTGAATAAAAACAAATCTTAATATACTAGTACATTCAATCTGAATAAGAAACAACTGTTTTTTTTCGATTAAAACAGTATCTCTTCAGAAAACGAGTCCAATGGATATACTAACAATGTGGTTGTGCATGATGGACGGAGTATGTCCGGACAGTATTTATAACTATGATAACACTGTCTGAAGGCGAGGTTGAAAGGTTTACAACTTAGAAAGTGATTCATCAAATAGCATTGCCTCTAGCTGCATATACTACTAGTGTGTCATTATAGAGGCGACCACAGTTAAAAATAAACAAATATTTGTAATGCCGGTTAGTATTTGTACTCACTGTAGTTCTACTTTCACGATATGACGCATTACTGAATAGTTAGTCCTGATTGAATTTGATTGAATTTGTTGTACACCTCAGAAAAAACAAATTGAGCTATTGGATGACATTTAATAATTTATAAACCAAAAAGTCTGGAATACAGCAGAATGTGAATGCGGTGCTGAAGAACAAACCCCAGAACATTCTCCAAATCTGCCCACACCTGGAAGAAAGCAGACTAAAAGTGTAAAGACACACCCTTCAACATTAAACTGGGACCGGTGGACGACCTTTGTGAAAAAGGCAAACTCTATCGCTATATCCAAATTAGTGATAACATAAACATGGCCATGAAAAGATTGAACGCAAACAAGAAGAAAAAAGTGTATAATGGTGAATATAATTATATAACTAAAATTCTAGACTAGAATATAGTCTATAAGATTGCACAGACAGATACATTAAAATTTATCATAAAAGCCTGTTTTCGTGAAATATTTTAAGTTGTGGTTAGCGTTTACCGGTAAAACATTCTATCACGCATTTCTTTCAAAATAAGTCACTTCTAAAAGGCTATAAATGCACAATCCACCAACATATGACGCACTATCAGTCTGCACTTACAATGGTCACACTAAGGTGGATGGTCTCTATTCAAAATGAAGATTATGGGTAAAATATATATTACTACATGTACCATGTGAACGGCACAAAAATCTTCATCTTTACTTGACATACTGTAGAAGGACTACCATTCTCCTAATGCCGGCTTGACTGAATGAAGCTTGTTTGTTCTCACACTGGTCCAATCACTCTGCCAGTAAGACTAAACAGAGTTAGCAACATCATATTTAAACTCATGAATGTATATGGAATCCCCTTCTTGACATGATTCAAGTCATAAGCCGACTTAGCAGCCAAATTTACCTTTCCGTTGCCCTTAATCCAATATGATTGGGAATACAACAGAAGACGGTGAGCGTTTTACCACAAGACACAAATACACTTTAATATCACAATCACAGCCATGGGTTGCTTCTGCTTCATATCATGTAAAACATGGAGACATGAAAGTGAATCTATAAAACAATACAATGCGATTCATTCAAATCATTAAATTGTCTAAGGTGTTTAGGATTGCCTGCATTTTCGCGGTGTAAACCGACGCACAATCAGAAATCTCATGTAATTGTATCAGTTTGGAATACTGTAGCATTTCATATTGACACAGTATTTTCAACTCGTGACCCATCAGTATAACTTCCATGAAATATTGCACGTATGAAAGTGGATCTGTTTAATCTTTCAAACACTATATTTGTTCCAGTGAACTGGAAAATAGTAGGCCTGACCTGTAATTTAAACTATTCACCCAACAGCCTTTAGTGCACCAGTTGTGTATCACTGGTTGGAAAGGAAAATATCCCAAATTTAAAAATTGGGTCTACTGAGAAGGATCGATCCGAAGATCGAGTTTTCACATGTGGGCGCGGTACAGTTCGAGCTACGTCCCGTTCTCAGAATAAAAAGCCACTCCCAAGGAGTTATGAGTGACAAGTTGTAAAATGTAAATCAAAATCCATTTAGAAGAAATAAAATAAAGACATCAAGGCAAGCCACTATGTTACATGAACATTGTGTCGACTCTATAAACCGTGCTGGAACTCGTTAGAACAGAAACTACATAGAACTGGGTTAAGTTTTAAAACAATCAATAGTTTTTTTCAGTTTCCGAGTAGCATGATTAGTTAGTCTTCCAGTTAAAGCACTAAACCCATTTTAACACGCCCAGAATTCCGTGCCATTTTAACACGCCCAGAATTCCGTGCCATTTTAACACGCCCAGAATTCCGTGCCATGTTAATACCGAAATTACTTAACCGGACGATTAGTACAGAACATTACTACAGTGAAACCAGATCGAACTCTAACCTGTATTAACCAATCACCTGTCTAAAACAGACATACGTAACTACTGGTATAGATATAAAAATATAGTTTTAAGAGAATGGCATAATGGTACAATGGACTGTCTAAATCAGATGCAGTTTTAACAACGAAATATGCTTGCTTAGACAGACTGCCGGTTTAGACAGATTTCATCTAGAGTTACAGTAGCTTTTGATAAATTCATCGTCTTTCTTTATAGAAGGTATGGGATTTAAAATTCCACAACTGCCCTATACAAGAGACTCGTTTGAGACGTGATCGAGACTAGCTCAAGACGAGACACAGATTTGTTTCCGGACATTCTTTCATTCTGAAGATCTTAGCTTATTCTTGAGAATCTCAAAACAACTGCGTCTTCCACAAAAGGTCCGCACACTGAGTAGACGCACTCGAAACGCTATATACACTGATTAAAGAGTGTCTAGATTAGAGTGTTTGCCCCTGTTATAAGTACTGACTATGCGATATTTAGCAGTATGTTACATTAAACATATATTCTAATCTGTTTTAATTTACTTGCCATTTGGCCAATGGTTTTTAAAATATATTTATCATGACAAAAACGTCGCTTGTACAACATAAGGTTATAACTAAAAATTAAATGTTTTGTCGGTGTAACATCCAATACTGAGTGAACCAATGTAAGTAAACATTTACAATAATAACACAATTTATATACATGTACACTATATTGATTGCTGGCAATAGTACAAAATAAAGTGAGAATTCATTGACTTTACCAACACAATACTATATTGTTTAATGTTTATATTATTTTCATCGCTTATAATAGAAGACATTAAAGTCAGAATATATTGATTTTACATGTACATGTATATTGTTTAATGCTCAAACTCTATCCGGCACTTACAATAGTAGAAATTAAAGTTAGAACATAATTTATTGATTGTACATGTATATTGTTTAATGTTTAAACCCTATTCATCACTTACAATAGTAGAAATTAAAGTCAGAACACATGTATATTGTTCAGTGTTCATCGCCACCAATAGTACAGATTAGACTTAGTGCTTTTATCGATCACATGTCCAAAGGTCTGCGTGTGTTTGGCTATGTAGCACAGTGAGTCATGGAATAGCTTGCAGCAGCTACCAACAGTGTGGATATTTCTAGTAGGCCATCTATCGACAGCCGTGTGTTGGATATATGACAACAATGCCCACGTCAATATGATCGAACGTCCAGGTTCTCCCACTTCTCATGTGTCCCACACTATGTGCTCTAGATTTACAGGGACGTAGCCTCGGGGGAGGGAGGGGGTGGGGCCCCCTTGAAAAATATGGTTCAAAAATGAAAAAATAAAAGTCAAAATAATACTAGTAATGTTGAAACTGACATAGGTTTTACTATTTCAACAGTATGCATATTAATTAAGCTTCCCAGTTAGTGATTTGACGTCCAATAGTCGATGATTAAAAAGCAATCAGTGTGCTCTAGTGGTGTTGTTGATTTGTGTATATTAGGGATTCGTTATACCTATAAAATGTGTATTTTTGGTCAATGAAGTTGGGTGCTTGAACACTTATTTAGTGATGTAGGCACGTTAAAAAAACGTTCTACTCCACTCAATGAAGTATGAAAGAAAACAAATGATGTCCTGTTAGAGAGTTATCTCTGTATAGGGGTTAAAAGGCGTACTATTATATACACATTCACATGTACTTCCAACATCGTTGACCGCCCATACAGCCTTCGTGTGTTTGCCCACCCCCTGTGAATTTGTTCAGCTTACGACCCTGATTTACCATTGCCTTGAGAAAGTGTTTATATTACAGCTTTGAGGAGCATGTAGTAATGTGCGACTCATTGTAAACACAGCTATAATGAAGATTGTCGTACGATTACAGTATAGATTTCCTCATAGCCAGTTGTCCTATGTTAGTGCGGTTTCACATTATAAATACAATTATAATGAAGAACGTGGTATTGTTTACCTTATGGCTATGATTACTGCATAGATTTCACCATTGCTACTTATATTAGCTGCTCACTTTCGGTATATTTTTTATACAAGATTGAAGGCAATGCATATTATAAAAGTAAGAAACAGCGCAACTATCTATTGACAATTTCAACTCGGCTATGCGCCAATACAAAATGAGAGTTTGACGCCTGTCGAACTGAATCTAGAGTGTGATTGACCTTCCAAGCTGTATGTAAAGTTATTTTTATTTAACGACCCCACTGGAGCATATTGATTTTTATTTTATCATCGGCTATTGGACGTCATACATATATGGTGATTTTGACACCTTCCAAGCTGGATATAATACTATTAATATCACTTCCTCGTTCTGTAGTTACATCAACATGTTATGTTTCTTATAGTCTTACTTCCCGTCATGGGTAGGGCATCCGTGACTGATCAATTGACCTGAAAGATTTAGTTTAATTGATAAATTATTAATCTATTTTCAAAAACAACAGCTCTTCTATTGGTTGAAACATTTCCCGTGTTTTAATGGGTACAAAACAGCTGTTGTATTGGTTAACACATGAAGTGTTTTAATAATAATATTTAACAATGCTGGATACTAATATGTGTTAATATTAACTAATGTAGCGTATATATAAATTCTAATTAGCATGGAGAGAATGACGAAGCCAGGGCAGGATCGGTCTGCAAGGTTCTGTGTTTTCAGTGGGAAACAAAATGTTTACTTCTATCATCACCTGCTAGCGTGTTTTAGACTATTTTAGTAAAGCTTTACGCACACACAGTGTGTAAACAAATGTGTATACATGATACATGCGTAAACACAATTCAGTTCAATATTATATTTACGTCTCAACTTTAAATATACATTGTATCATGCAATGGTCTGTCAAAACCACATTAATTTTGTCCAATCCAGATTCTGTGTAAACCAGCACAATTACAAAGTCCCATCCAGCTCTGTAACTCTGGATAAACACTGTCTATACAGACACTCCATCTAAACAGGAATATTTTGTTGTCCCATGCGAATCTTATTTAGACAGAGCCACTGTGCATGTAATATAAAATTATAAAAAATAATTTATGCGTATTTTAGAAGCCATTCATGTTGCCATTACGTCTCAGAAAAGACGTAATATATTGTTTATAATTATCATTTGACAGTCAGAAAGCAGAATGTTGACTGGAATCATAGGTGACAGTTTATCTGATAACAGAAACCACAAACCACATGTTTTGTGATAGTATAAACATCGTATGAGATGCTGTGAGTAAAAACCACATACATTATGACAGATTCGTGATAATAGAAACCACAGAACTTGTTTATCAGACGACTGTCTTGTATGTGGGTAAGTACATATAAAAGATCAATTGCTGCCTATCGGAAGGTGTAGCCTATGTGGCGGCAGTGTTTTTTTTCCTGAAAATTGTATGTCTAACACCTAATAACCGCTAATTACAGAAAAAACCCACACTATGTTAGAATGTCATTAAACAAACATTCCTTTCTTTTTCTTTACATCTGTAGGGGAAATAAGTTTAAACGTTTCTAAATGAAATAAAATCGGTAACAAACACTTAAAAACTGTTAGTCTCCGGTCGTTTATTTCTTCTTGATATTTAAATAAACGTATATTCAATAAAGATCAATTTGTGCTTGTCACACTAACATTGATTCGAGCACGTTAACCTCTTGGAGATTATATTTTATCTATTGACATCACGCGATGTGCAACTAATGTGTGAAATCCAAATCTAAACCGGCAGATTTAGTGTAGAACAATTTCTGAAAACAGTATAGTTCTTCCAGCCATTTCCTTTAACTACTCAGACTTCAGAGAAATGGTCTGAAGAACGAAACATTCGGTGGAAGCATTTGCATTCCAATTGTAATGTCGTATACGTAATTGCGTGACTGTGTACTCTGAACGTGAACTGGTCGATGGCTAGGCAATACTAATCATGTAAATCGATGAGTAACACCAACTGAAGCACACTCCCGAGACTTTCAGCCAGGATAATTACTGATCAGCTCAAGTGTGCTTCTTGTCCACTTTATATCTACACCAGTTGGCGCTTTTGTCAGAAATATTTCCCCGATAAGACTTCATGGACTGGTTTGCATCACCTACTGATCTGATAGAGATCGTAATTTAATCAGCTTGTTATAGCTGTCATTAAAAGCGAATCACCAACCGGTTTCAGTTCTGCTCTGCCATTATATGTAGTAAAATGTAAATAGAATTTTATATGAATTTTGTTCGTAGCAAATATATTAATGAATACGGTATACTAACTGAATACCTAAATAAGCTTGTGTGTCTATGCTGCAGTGGTGGATCCAGAAATTCCATTTACGGGGAGTCACAATGACAAGCCCAAGTGCCACAAACGTTCCCAAACATATTTCCAACGTAAAATTTTAAAAATCGCTAAGTTTAGGGGGATGGCGGGTGCCCCGACCTCCTTACTCTAGATCCGCCACTGTGCTAGGTATTTTGGAATGCTGCATATAAATTCGTAGTTTTGATAGTTGTTTTTAAACATTAAAATACTGTTTTGAATTTTGTATTGCATGAAAATTAAATAACGAAACCTTATAAATTATGTTTATTTATTTATTGATAGTATTCCCTCTCTCCTTCTCGCTCTCATATTGTTTCTCTCTCTCTTTGTGGCGTTGTCTCAGTATGTCTGTATTGTTCTTAGACACCTACACCCTCCCTCTCCCTCTTTCTCTCTACCTCTCCCTATATCTCTCTCTTTCACTCATTTTCCATGCTATTCCTATCTTTTGCTCGCCATAGTTCGTTTTACTTTTCCTCTTAAAACACTATTACATGTAGTCAATAAGTATAGATTCCCACGGCAGTATATTAATTTGTTTTACGCTGAAGTTAGTTGAATATCACATTATGGTAATTTATGTGTATGCATTTGTCACATTATGAATTTAAATAGAGTGTTCACTGATTTAGTGGTCACGGTTATCAATGGGATAATGGAGTTGCCGATATCATTTCATTCTATCTGCAAAGATAGAGAAATGACGAATCAAAGAATAATTTGATATAATAGAAAAATGGGAAACTTCAAATCAATCATACTGACAGAAACCTTGGTGTAGAAGCTATTGTGGCTGTGTGACTTAATTCAACTGTTTTTAATGTTTTGTAGTATTAGACAGAAGGTTATAATGTAATTAAAATAATCATTTTCATTTCCAAAATAATGTCTGTGTACACAACTAAATACAAAGGTGTAGAACAAAAGCATTAGTAGTCTAATGTATTGACATTATTTCGCTAACATGGCGAACATAAAGTTGGTTAGTTTAACTTAGTTTTCATGCTGCTATCTAATTAAGGTTCAATCGTGCTTAGATTCTTGGGATATCTGTACATTATAGAGATTGATACTCAGGTTCTGCGGCTATTTTGTAATATGCATGGTGTGTGCAAAGTTAAAATAAGTTAAAATAAGGCCCCGTATCCAAAAACTATTCCCTTGTAAACTTGTTGCGTTGTGACCTTCTGACCTGACCTTGTATCAACTGCCTCCATGACATTTTCTCAGGCAGATGGTTTGAGTTCCCATGAGAGTTTGATTGAACATTAATCGGATATAAGTAGAAACTAAAACGGTTATGAATACGCGCTCTTACTTTTGGCCTACATTCGTCTTCAGAAGACAAAACACATTTTGAAGTAATGGTCATTGTACTAATTAGTGGTACAACTTATGTTCGGGCTCGGCAAATCTGTTTAAAAACCCGTTGCAACAAAATGTGTCTGTTCATGTTTTGCCTTGGCAATTTTGTCTGAAGACGGACTAATAAAATAGGTCTGTGTGGACCTTTGGTGAAGTGTTCTTGAACATGTAGAGATTACAAGCGTGTAAAACTAACATTTTGTCTTGGCAGTCCTTTCTGGGACTGTAATTAAACGGGTCTGTAAGAACTTTTAGTAGAGTTCTTGAACATGTAGAGATTATAAGCGTGTAAAACTCACATTTTGTCTTGGCAGTCCTGTCTGGGACTGTAATTAAACGGGTCTGTAAGAACCTTTAGTAGAGTTCTTGAACATGTAGAGGATATAAGCGTGTAAAATTCATGTTTTGTCTTAGCAGGGTTACTACTCTTGGCAATTTCGTTCGAGGACACAATGCAACACAATATGAACCTTTAGTAGAGTGTTCTTGAACGAGTAAGGAATACGAGCGTGTGTAACTTTCTCGGCTGAAGACAAACTGCAATAAAACTGGTCTGTAAAAACCTTTAGCAGACATAAACACATAAAAGTAATTGGCTTGGCAGTTATATCACCATAACCACCCCCACACACTTTGTATTAGCGTTACAATGATATCGTGAACGTTTAATAACATGTCTGTATGTCGTGTTTTACTCATCCCTGACTGACACAATAGAATCTCACCTGTTCGATGCGTGATGGCTAATCAATAAGTCACTTTTACATGTCTCGTTCTAGAACGCCTTGCTGAGTATGCACCATTACGCCATCGCTATAAATGAGTTGCATGTCATCCATCCTAGGTCTCGGACAGAGTGGAAAGTAGTTTGTTTATTTAACAACGCCACTGGAACACATTGATTTTTATCTTATCATCGGTTATTGGACGTCATTCATATGGTAATTTTGACACACTTTTTAGAAGAAAACCCGCTGCAGGCACATAGGCTACTCTTTTCAATAAGCAGCAAGGGATCTTTTATATGCACTTTTCCATAGACAGAACAGTGCATGCCACGACCTTTGATGAACCAGTTGTGGACCACTGGATTATATCTGTTAAACAGGAGATTTGAATACTGTAGATCATGAAATTAATGCATCTCTAAATTAATGCGAGTGGCGGTAGGCAGACTAAAATGCAATCTGAAATTAATGGGAGTGGCCTCCCTTCAAAATGTTACTTTTCATAACATCAAATGTCTGTGCCTTTCAGTATCTCCAACGAGATTAAGTAATTCACTGACATATCTGTTTATACATTGATTAACATGTTTAAAAACAAAGATTGGTCGACCTAGGGATTAGCGTGTTAAAATGTATTCATGCGTGGCGAAGTAGATTGTGTCTGCTTTTGACAGTGAAAAACCCTCCAAGTGTCAAAATCTGGCATCTTGCATGACTATTACTAGTATTAGTCTGTCTTCACGATGATGTGTTGTGCTTCAAGTCTCATTTGTTTTGTTTTAATACAGGCATTCTGCATTTTAAATTCCATTTACTTTTATTTTTATTTATTGCACTTCCACAAAACCAGTTTCTTAATACCTGTTCGCTTACCTGTTAACACAGCGGCATGAAATATACGACTGGTGACCAGTCAACGATATTGCAGTGAATTGGTTTATCTAGTGTTTTTGCTACCATACGATGTTAATTTTAGATATAACTTTTTTCTTGGTTAATCAACATAGAAATAAATGTGTCATATTATTAACGCAAACAATATGGACTCGCATTTTTCGCATTAATATTATGATCACTTTAATTTCATGATCTACAGTACTACAAAAAAGTAAAGTTTGTTTTATTTAACTATAACACATTGATTTTTATTTTATGAGAGGCTATTGGACGTCATTCATATGGTAATTTTAACACATTTTGTTCAGAGGAAACCTGTGGCTGCGACATAGGCTACTCTTTCCAATATGCAGCAAGGCATCTTTTATATATGCATTTTATCACTGACAGGACAGCACATACCGCATCCTTTGATGAACCAGTTATGGACCACTAATTGGAACGGAAAATAGATATGTCCACTGTGAAGAATCGATCCAATGACCAACCACATCAAAGGTAGACACACTACCGACTGAGCTGTGTCCTGCTCCTGAATACTCCAAACTGTTTATCATATCCACAAAACTTGAATGGTAACTTTTTTTTTCATTAGAGCTATTTGTGGAAGTCATCAGCAATTTTTTTTTAAAGGTGGAAATTACAACTTTTGTTTATCATTTTGAGCAAAATTTACGTTGGCTGGTTCATAAACCGAATAAAAAAAAAATACTGGCCTAAATTATGACGTTGACGTATGCCCATGTGTGCACAAATTTGAAATCCTATCAGTTTCCAAGTGGGTAGCCAGCAGTTGATATTTGGTTGCCCAACACCATCTCTAGGTTGCCCAACACCATCTCTAGGTTGCCCATACATTTTATGGAGCAATTAGGTTTTTTACACGTTCCAATGAAATCGGCAACCAGCGCATTTTGCTTTTTAAATTTCAACTGCATTAAAGAGTGATTTTCATGTTTTCATCATAATCATAATTATAAGTAATCGTTTACAAGTTGAAAAACGCTATTTTATAAAGTGCTCAACTGTGTGGGAGCCAGATACATGGTTAAAAGTGTATTTTTACTCTACAGTCATGACAGGCTTGTTTCGTGAGGTTTCCCTCACTCACCAGATGATGTAGATTTGATACATCAACGGAAAGCTGACAATAAACGTCAAAAATAGTTAGTAAACGTCAGCTTTCCGTTGATGTATCAAATCTACATCTGATGAGTGAGGGAAACCTTACGAAACAAGCCTGTTATGAGTGTAGAGTAAAAATACACTTTTAACCATGTATCTGGCTCCCACACGGTTGAGCACTTTATAAAATAGCATCTTTCAACTTGAAAACGATTACTATTATAATTATGTAATCATAATTATATGTATTTATTTACCGGATTTTCTTGACTTCGCTACGGGCAACTGTTTGACAATTATTAGTTGACAAAGGCACATTTGTTGTCATTCCGAATGCTTGGACAACCGCTTTGTGCACCTATATTATACAATACTAATGTACTAATATATTATAACTACCATCCAGTGGCCCAATTATAAATACATTGAAACCCCTCTAAACTGGACACCCATGGGACCAAGTAAAATCTCCAGTTTTCAGAGGTGTCTGGTTTTCAGGGGTTAGATCTACACTAAATGAACACATTGGGACCAAATTGTTTGTCATGTTTTGAGGGGATTCTGCTTTAGAGGAGTTTCACTGTACTATAAAATGTTGCCAAGCCTGTATCAACAGTAATGATGGGCAAACACGATACTGACTCTGTGAATTAACTTTTGGGAGTGTCACAGTGCCTAGTGTTAACATGTATGGATTTTGAATTTGAATTCTCAATAAATAAACATGTATAACACTGATTACCAAGTTGTTATTTTAAGAACTAAAAAATATATAGCACTTTTAAATTTAATGATGCACAGTTACTTTTTTCCATTAGTATAGTTTTCAAAAACTTACTCGAACGTTTCATACAAAAATCTGCAATCATTTGGCAACAAAAACCAGTCAAAATACATCTCAGGCGTACACAGAGTTGTCAAGGTGAGGTGGGATCCATAGCAACCACAGAAAATGTACAACAACATGGCTGCCATGAAAGATCTGTGATTGTTGGCACCAATACAGTTGTCTACCCTGAAAAAAAAAAGGTTAGAGATATTTGTTTAGAGTATTTCACTTCAGAAATGTTCACATACAGGGAAATTTTGTTAAAGAAATTTTGATTAGATAAAATAAGCAATTGTGCATAATATTACTTTTGGAATTGAATTGTATATACGTACTGGACAAAATTATCCATATAAAAAAAAAGTTTAACGACACCACTGGAACACATTGATTTTTATCTTATCATCGGTTATTGGACATCATTCATATGGTAATTTTGA
>JAUTWP010063525.1:0-12632 GCA_033042655.1 Cyathermia naticoides
TGTGGCGGCAGCGGGTTTCCTTCTAAAAAGTGTGTCAAAATGACCATATGAATGATGTCCAATAACCGATGATAAGAAAAAATCAATGTGTTCCAGTGGCGTCGTTAAACAAAACAAACTTTACTCTAGTAGATGCATTTTAATATTTAACTACAAAACTATTTTTTTTTATAGTGCAGCATGCTCATTGAGGTTATTTCTTTTTCCTTAAAAAAATTAAAAATTAATATTTTTAACAACAACAGGTTTGTTAATTTATTTAAAAGTATTTTAGTACAAATTATTCTGTTTTGTTTCTTTTAAGTGGCTTTGACTTTGGTTACATGTTGAAGTTTCTAACATGTTGCAACCTTCCAAATGAAGAGGCTGAATTTTTTGATATGTTGAAGCTGTTTTTCTGCAAAATCTATGATGTGAAATATCTTATGAAGAGCTGTAAGAACTTGAAAGGTGGTCTACAGGAGGTGTCAGAACAGCTTGAGGTTAGACTATTTGAAATATAGTTTTTAATGGAATTTCATTCCTTGCATATCTTTTTTTCTTAAATAAATTAGTTAACACCTGAGAACCTATGGTATAATTAATTATAGAAACACTTTTTTATGTTAAATGTTTTATTAAGGTTTTTTGGGGCCAAGCAGGGATTAATCTAGCTCTCCCTTTTTCATAAAATTGGAAAATATTTGTTACTAAAAGTTTAAAATTGGAAAACATTTCTATTGAATTTTGTGTCAAATGAAAGAAGTTTTGAAGAGGAATGGGGCATGTGACCGGTAAAACACAATATCAGTGACATAAACACAATTAATATAAAATAAAATTCATATACAGTGTTCTCGCTTGCCGAAAATTAAAAGGGGCAGCCTGCCCTCCCATAAATAGAAAGATTTCATGCAGTGTTGTGGAGCTGAATAAAATCATTGTGGTTTACACAGAAATCCGGATTAGACAAATGCCGGTTTAGACAGTCCACTGTATTCATGAATTGTAAATTTTATAGTGTTATAATATCAGCTAACAGATATTTTTATTTGATACAGATTGTGAGAATTGGACCACAGCATCAGGCAGGTAGTGACAGCTTACTGACGGGTGCTGCATTTTTCAAGATGAGAGAGGTAAACTATTGTACAAATTGAAAATTACAGTGCTTTATGGTTCCCTAATGTTATTTTTTTTATTCTTGGAAAGTCGTTATGTAATGTTTTCTCCAGGCCAAAACTGAAAAATCTTTTGATTGATAGTAACCAAACCTTGCTTGTTATTTATTTATTAAAATAATTAGGTCATTATGTTTGATCTTTTAACATGATTGACTGTTCCTAAAAATCTATATACTCTAGAGGCGTTATGAAATAACAAACTTTACTTTTTTTGAATGACTTTTCCTGACTTTTATTATGTCAGAATATTGTGGGACAAAATTAATTACCACCTATCTTTGTGTTCTAATGCATTACTCTGTATTTTTCAGATGTTTTTTGAAGACAACATTGATGATGCCAAATATTGTGGCCACTTGTATGGAGTTGGTATGTCCTATGTACAGAATGGCTCTTCATTGACGTATGATAATGCATGTTTTACTGTTCCCCAGAACTCTCATTCTTCAACTACGAATTCAGCAAATACTGATGAAACTGGAACTTCGTCTTCACCGCCAACGTGAAGATGAAAGCTAACATATCTTGTCTTCTGTTTCTTCTCGTTCATCATGGAATACGATCATCAGTGGCAGACCTTTTACCAGCAGATTTAAAAAAACAATTTGATATGTAGCTACACACATTTCTGCAAATAATTGTGCACAAATAGAAATTGTTTCAATTTTCCTTCTCAGTACTTGCACATCTAAGCAGTGGTATCATAACACTAGATGGTTTAAATTCGATTTTTTTTTTATGTAGGTTGACCTTTATTTTGAGGCTTGGACGAACTGTGCCCATGCTTATAAAATTTTAGTCAAGATTTAGGACTTAAATTTGCATTTTATGCATCCAGTTTTGTAGGATTTTAACTTCTTCCCCCATACTTGTAAAGTTTTTGGTTTAAACGTAAAGTGGACTTTAAATGTATACAATTTGTATGACATTGAGTCTACACTTTAAAGTTATTTAATTTACTTTAATATGCTTTCACATTGCAATTACTTTTTTAAGGATTTTAAGATGTGTTCTGAAATAATATCCAAACGATTGATATGTATATTTTTGTATTAATATTGTAGTGAATAGTTGGATGTTAATGCAATTATTGGATTTGGGCTGTCACTGATGATTTGTAGTTTGATAATCCTGTGATCTCAATTGAAGATCATGAGATTATCATGTGGTTATCATAGTTTCATTGTAATTAGGCATGTATCTGAAAGTCCTTTTTTTTAACTGGACAATATAAATTATAGTTGTCATATTAATACTAATTAATTGCAAGATCCTTATATTTTTCTTAAAATCGAAGAAATTATTTTGAAATAAATTAACTATCTGCAGTAAAAAATAATATGTGTGATGAATGACAATTTGTTTAATGTTTCATATCTTGTTTAGTCTGAATTTTAGTGTTGTTACTATTTTGATAGCAGTGCCAATTTGTGCATATAGGTATCTCTTTTTTTCTTAAAGTTAAGCATTATAAATGCTGGGTTGTTGCACCTTGTTGCATATTTTTAAACATAAAAGATATGGCTTTATTAATTTAAAAATATTTAATTAAAATTCTTGTTATCAATATGCTCTGAGACTTGTAATTTATTTTTGGGTAAACAACAATTTTGAAAGTACTCCTTGTATAAATGAGATTTAAGAAACTATTAAACTTTATCACATGTAGACAGCTGCTTGTAAATGTTTAGTGAAAGCTTAGGATTGCTGTAATAGTCTTATGTTGACAACTATAATATTGTCTAACCTTTCTTTTTGGTGGGAATCTAGTTTCCCTGTCGTTTGTGTCACGGTCCACGTATGTTGGTGATGTATGCCACAGATCAAGGAGCGACCACATTGTAAATATTTTATGTATAATTCCCCTTGAACTGGTTGGCTCCATTGGTCAAAGGTTTCATTACACACAGTAAGCTCATCATCACTCAGGGTAATCCACTTGTTTTTATTATTTATAAAATGTTAAGGAAATAGAAACGTGGTTTTGCCGTTAAGACAGTCAGTCCTATTTACAATTTGTCTGGCTTATTTTATTTTGAAATCTTAGAAAAAAGTTAATCATTTCACCAATTTTATAGATTAAACCATTTAATGGCAATTTGATGTATATTAATGTTGTTTTATTTGTCCATTGTGATTTCTTTTCATTTAGCTAATGGTTACTAGCAATTATGTGTACTTAATTCTGGGTATAAAACATACTCAGGTCTTCTGATTTTAAAGTCTGAAGATTCAAATCTTGAGCTTGGGCCTAACTACACGTAACCTGTACATCAAACTCCTGAATATTTTTTATAGAGATGTTAATAGTTTCCAAGGTTGGCATTGGTAGAGATATTATCTTGAACAAGCCATCATTGTACTTTTAGTAATTTCCATTCTTATCATGAAAAATTAATTTTGTCTGAACATTTTTCTTAGAACTGAGGGAACTCTGTTTAAGTGAGAATCATGATCTAGCATCTATGTTTAGTTTACTGGTTATGACTATATGTGTTTTGTGTTTTAAAGCATGTAATGAAATCTTTGCCAATGGAATTTAATGCAACATGAGATGTGTAGCTAGCCTATGCCAGCAGACCACAGACATGTTAATATGGACTGGCAGAACATGGATATCAGTTTATCGGTTTCCTGCTATCCAGATATTTTACAGTCCAGGAGATCCTGACAATACTATCATTAAATTATTCTCAGGATATCACTGAATATAATAAGGCAGCGTTTCATGTTTTTGGGATGTTTCTATTGCGGGAAGCTTGATCATAATCATCCCATAGGTTTTAGAAAATGATCCTAAAATTTTAGTTTAACACTTTTGCTATTTCTTTTAATTTTAACCATTGAAACAAAGTAATCATTTGACATAGGGAAGAGAGTTGGTGGTATTCTTAAATTCACTGTGATACATAGAGATTATTAAGTCATCATGGTTCAATTCATGTATGTACATGAATTATTTTTATTAATTGCATAGCTAAATAGGGAATATTTCCCATGGATGTTTATTGATGACTATTTGAAGAATTGGTCTACTAACAGTTGTGTATGAACTCTAGTTAGGTAACTCATATATTGGGATTTAGATCAGGGGTTAGTATTCAAGCTTTAAAAATCAAGATCCCTTTTTCATAAAATATGAAAAATTATTGCTGAAAGTTTAAAATTGGGAAACTTTTCTAATGAATTTAGGAAATTTGTGTCAACTAAATAATTTTTGAAGGGGAATGGGGCCTGGCAAGCGTCAAATTGTGTGGTAGATTAATCACTGCTTTCGTGTGATTATTTGTCCATTATTTAAAGATAAATGCCTGAATTAGCCATTCAGATTAGGAAAGGTTTTAATCATTTTATTTTTAAAAGGCCATATTTACAGTATATATATATATATATATATATATATATCAATTATATTTCCCAATTTTCGTTTCGAAAAAGGGTCTGATTTTTAAAGCTATATTAATATGTATTCTACTGGTCCCTGGTATGAAAAGTTAATCCAGCAGTGGCCATCTTGACACAATATAATGCTTATCCAGTCATTTTATACTAGCCGAGTCAGGTATGGCTCCTATTTTCAGTCAATTGCATACCATATAGCTGTTTTAAAGACCAACTATTTTGGGTTCCATATGGGGAAAGTAACCCCAAAATCTTATTAATTATTAGTGACATTGACAAGGGGTAAGAAATGCCTTTTTTATTGACAATGGTTGACATTTCATCATTTCTGTTGTAGGACATATGACTTGCTCTCATTGTATTTTAAATCATTTACACTCAAGTTGTGTGCGTGCGTATATGTTGAGATGGTTGAATCTTTGTATGAAAGGATTGTGTGAGGGTTTTTAAGTCATTAACACAACAAAGTAACTATAGCTGTGTCGGATGAATGTTAAGGTCAGTGTTTTGCATTTTATTGTCATCTGTGGGTATCACTTTTTATAGCTATAAATTGATTCTTAGTTTTGTTGCTGTTTAAAATTAGACATGCCTAAGTAAATAATTAAAATGATTTTTTGTATTTGTGTGGTGTTTTAATCATGACATATATAAAAATTGGTACCCTCTAGAATCTGATAATAATGCAGTGTGATGTTTTTAAGACTTTTTAAACTACAATTTTAATTAATTATTTTATTTAAATTTATTGGGTTTTTTTTACTAGAAACTATGCCTGTAATTTTTACTGACTTGTCAATTTATTCTTTATCATACCATCCTTAGTAAAATGGTTATTTTGGATGAGAACATTCATTATATAAAAAAATAATGTGAATCTGTGATGGCACTGTCAGACACGGTGCCCAGGAGGGCATTCTTGAACACTTGTCAGTGATGTAAGCATGAAAATAATTTTTCCAGTCCAGTGATGGCCATTGTTCAGGATGTTTGGTAACAAATGTTGTTTCTTTGATCCCTCACTTGTAATATCTGATATTGTTTTCCAAATTTTCTGTAGTACAACTTTTAAACATGCAATCGTGTTTGAATATGTGCACACAAACATTAAACTAAACATACTTCTTGTTTTGTTTTATTTTTAAACTATATTTTCTTAATAAATAACATAGAGCCCATTTACTGTCTGTGTTCCAACAGGCCATTTCTGTGATATGACTTTCTAACTTTATTATTTTTTTAAACATGGCTTTCAATAAATATCAGATGTTAAAACATGAAAGCTGTTATTTATTTTTTATATACAACATATTTTAAAATAAAATGAATGTGGGTTAAATTGTTACTTTGTTGTGTTCATTCAGAAATATTTTTTGACTTGTATCATTTTTAAAACATTTTAAAATGTCCCTCACTAAAGATTCATGGAATGTATGTTGTGTGGCTAATTAACTATAGACATAAATTTACATTGTCTTAATGTTGGGGATATTTTATCGAAATATTGGAGCTGTATCCCCATAAAGACTGCCTGTGATATTGTAGAGTGAATGAATGAACATACAAATGTGATCTCAGATTTTGCATTTTTTGTTTTGTGAAATAATTAGGCTAGTATATAAGCTGAAATTTTAACTGAATTATGTCATGGATCTTGTCATATTATGTTCATCTGAAGCTGTTGTGATTTGATATATAGTTTATTTTTAATCAGAACTTTTAACAATTAATTTTATCATTCAACCATGTTTTTCATGACGTGTGCACAGTAAAGAATTTAAATGTCAGATGATTTCATGTTTTCCCCATAGTGTATCTTGACTTCTGAATATCAACTTCATCTTTCAAAGTAATGTTTTTTGGTGTTTTTTAAGTACAAAGTCCACATAATTAACTAAAACTTTGTATGTTTTAATCTAGCAATAAGGATTCATTTCTGAAACTTTAGCAGTAGTCCGGTAGTTTTTTATTAATACAAATGATATAGTGTGCAATGGTTTCTTGTGTTTAGCATAAGGATGTTTGCTTATAAATATTTCTATTATCATACCATGTCTTGACCATTCATATTCCTTGTTCGGAGATGGAGAGGGGGGTGGGGCTACAAAATGGGGTGATAATGAGACACTGTTTAACTTGATATGGTTGTTGGTAGACTGGGAGTTTTAATATTTAAAAGAAATCTATGAATTGTCAAAATATTGAGAAAATGCTATTTTTGTTGAGACAGACATACAAGCATGCATGCATGTGAAACATGATTCATGCACTGATTGTTTAATGAAACTTTAACCTCAGCCTTAAAGCTATAAATATTAGTTGCAAATGCTCTAAAGTTTGGCTTGGTGTCATCAAATTGATACCAGACTTTCATTCAATTCCATTTCCTGCAATTGATGTTTATAAAAAAAACCTATTGAAATGTTTGTAAAATTGGTCTTAAGACTTTAGGATTTGGGCAATCAGATTTTAATTAACATCTTATTTTTGCAGTTTAATATTTTCGAGCGAAGCAGTTGTATTGATGCAACTTGTTAATGACCTTATTTTCAGACATACAAATTGATAAGAGTACAGATGTTAAAAACTTTACATGTGGGTTGCAGAATAGAGTATGTTGCAGCCATTGTTCAGTAGAACATTTTTCAATCAATCTGAGAAACTTTATATCATTTGCAACTTGTTAATGATATTGTCTGACAACCAATCTGATTAGAATACATATGAAGAAGTTGGATGCAATATGCACCATACGCCTTTCGTTTCGAAAATGAGTTTACATGCAGACCTGTTAGCTCATTAGTATTGAAATCAATACACTATTCTAATACGTGGTCAAAACGATCCTTAAGCCATGCAGTTATTTATTCTTATTCACTTGTTTCGTTGTGATTTTATTAAAGGGTTTCAAAAGAAACTGCCCATTTACTCAAAGTAGAGAAAATTAATATGGAGCATTTTGCATCAAACCTCTTCATATGTAGATGTTTATAAAAAAATATTACATTTGAATTGCAGAATAGAGTATGTTGCAGACATTGTAGATTATTGTGTTCAGGTTATGATGAATAAAACATTTTTCAATCAATCTGAGATACTTTGTATCATTTGATTTTATTTCTGTGATTTTTGTGCAATTTATGATTTTATCTTTAAACACAAATTCTGCTGTGTTTGTAAAACATTTTATGACACTTGTGGTTTGTCATGTTTGCAAAACTTATTACATATTATGTTGAATTGGTTTTTCATTCATTAAATAAACAAGAGCAAACATTGCTTTTTATAATCATTCTGATTTTAAATGATGTAAACTGGGTTGAAATATTTATTTATTTGACATTCCTTTCAGATTTGCAGCACATCTTACAATTTGATACTTGCATTGCTTGTTATGTAGTGGTATGTAACAGCACTTCTATCTGATTTTGTTTTAATCTTTTCTCTTTTAAACTGTCAAGATGAATTTATAACGTGTTATAACTTGATCCCTTTGCAATGTACAGTGAGGATTTCGGCATATATTCTGTTTAATATTTCATGTGGTTTAACTCTCTGAATGGCAAAATTAGCAAGGTCTGGTTTTTAAATGTATTATTACTGTTATACTATTTCATATTTTTCATTAAAGATATTTAAAAATCAATCAAATAAAATAGTGTAGGGCCTACTAACTGAGAATAATATAGTAATTTGGGGAATTATATCTGTTTGTGGTATGTTTTTTTTTTTTTTTATTAACACCAGAACTTGTTCCTCTTTTTCTTGTGGGAAATATACTAGTAGAAGTAAACTAAAACAATAATTTCTTGTAGAAATCAAATTGATAAAATATTTTATGAATAACAAATAATTCTTTGTTAAAAAATAGTCACCTAATTCTCTTGTTTAAAGGTAAAGGTGTCATTAATGGAATTTATTTTTGCTGCTTATTTGAAACCATTTTGTGTTATTTCATTTACTTTACAAGTTGACATGTTTGCCATGCAGAGGGTTTCCAAGCAATGTTTACATGTATCTCGTACAAGACAGCTACAACTTGAGTTGTATGTGTTTTACAATGAAATGCTGATATGGCAGCTATTGTCGGTAACTGGCTTTTGTCCAGATGTTATTATTGATGTCTGTGGTGGTTTCTGGTCATTATCACCTTGTTACATTCAGTTTGACACACGTTTAAGAAAATTGAAAGTCTTGTACATGTATATTCTAATTTCCACTCCTTTTCTAATTCAGACTCATCCACATTAAATTACCTTATTTTGTTATTTGATACATTTTGTATACATCTAGATGATTTACTAATACAGTGTAACCCAGCATTTGTCTAATTTGGATTTCTTTGTAAGCCAATATACTTTAAAAGTCCTTTCCAGCTACTTAGCACTGGACACAATCTACGGTATGTATACTAGCACTCGGTCTAAACCAGCACATTTTGTTTGTCCAAACTGGATCTGGTTTAATCCACTGTACCATTGTTCAGCATTAGCATATTTATTTTCAAGCACACACTAATAAAAAAAGCTGGCCCAAAACCTCGTAATATGTTTCATGTTTGTTATAGTTTTTTAAATAATATTAGACTGGTTTGTAATCATATTGTTAAATAAGCCTGGGGTGGAAATTGGAATAAGTACATGTATGTAGTTATTCATGCCAGTTTTTATTAATTACCAATTACAAATTTCTGTACCACTTTCAGTTTAAAAAAGTATTCAGTTTCATTTGTAACATGTTTTTACCATTAAGTTATAAATACTAAAAATAAGATTAATGCTAATATTTGCTTGGCACTTTATTTTTATTACCAATGCAAAAAAAATGTTTTGTCAAATTGGATATAATAAGGTGTTGACTGGTTCTGCTATATTTTATATGTATACATGTATATGTGTGCTCTTATTTTCCCCAAATAATTTTACAATAATTGAACAAAAATTACTCTAAAGATATGTGCCAATGTTGTTTTCTTTTCCTTTTTTTTCTCCCACTGGATAATTGATTGTGAGCTGGAACATGGATGTATTTGTAATGACTTTAATCCAAGCACAGAATGAACAGTACATATAATCAGGAGTTATTTAACATTGTATGGTTGCTCCATATTATTCAGCATTTACGTGGACAGTATTATGATTGGTTAACTATTTTTACTCTTATCTTAATCTCTATAAAATTGAATTTATTAACCTTTGCTCTAAAGTCTTAGTAACTTTTTTTTTTAATTCTGGTTTATTTGATAGCTCTACCAGATTAGCCAATTGTTAATGTTTATTCATATTGACTACAAAGTATATTATGTAGCTAATTAATTTTATATAAAAGTTCAAAGAAAATATTTGAAATTCCTTAAAATGGTATAAAAGAAAATTTCATGATCTCTGAAAAACTCTTCAAAAAAGTATTAATTTACATGTACTACTAAATTTATATAATTAAAAAAATAAGTTTACTTCCAACATTCAAATATTATTCGTATCAAATATTTTACATGTACACGTTTTATCTTTTTTTTTTTAATTGTAATAAATTAAGAAAACAAACCATAATTTACTGTTGCACTAAAGATGCAAAAATTAGATAAAGCAGTCAAAGAAACATCATGTTCCAGTTCCCATGTCTTTCCAGCTTATACTTATCCTTTATTTTACCCGCCAGTCTCCTGGTCTGCTTAAAATGTGCCATAAAGTGGATAGGACTGGGACCAGTTTCACTGAGAAGACTTGAGCTTGTTTTGTAGGAAAATACAATGGTTGACATTCTACTACCCAACATTTGCTAAGGTTCAATTTGACAAGAGCAGTAAATCACCATTGTATTAAAGAATGTGTGTATTCACAAAAAATCAATTATGAACTATTACAAATCAGTCTCAATATGTGATTCTTAACAAATGTTGATTATTGTAGTGTACTATTACAGTGTTATGTCATATTGTATTTTTCTACATGGCTTGATCTAGGAATTGTGCAATAAATGTATCTCCTCTTTGAATCTGGTCCACATTGGATCTTATAGCTGGTATATAGGACAGTTCTATGTGGCTTGGTTTATACAGATTTCATATTGTTTTAATCACTTCCTAATTGTACAAATACTACAAATAAATAGGGTTATAGACTTTTTTAATTTGATCCTGTTCAAATAAATAAATAAACAGATTTTGGATTTAGTTTGGCAAATCACTATAGTTATAACATGTAGACTTTTCAACAATAAAAAATAGTTGTGAATATTCAGTTGTCAGTAAGTCCTTTCCATGTAAATCCCTATTTTCCCCTTTTGAATTCATGTGATAGCTAATGGGAATAGTCACCTATTTGTAATTTGTGAATGATGAACCAAGCCACAGTGACTGATGAGGGAATGGACCGACATTGCACGCATCAGCGTGTTTTTATGCTATATTGTGTGCTAGTAATAGTTGCCTTGGGGATGGCGGTTTTGTCTTTTATTCTAAAGCTGTAAATAAACAGATGTGTCTTTTGTTTCCTATCAGCAGATACCAGTGTGTTTGTTATTGTTTTTGTTACTTTAGCGTAACATACTATCTGTGGCTGTGGGTGTTAAAAGTTGGACAAATTGGTTCCATTTATGTTCCAACATACTATGATGTATAGAATTTTCACACAATACTTTCATAATGGTTCAGAAAAAGACAATTCTGATTGACACTAAGCTGGTACAAGAACATAAATCTTTGAACATCTTGCATTGAATAACTTACAGTCCTTTGCATTGGATGGTCATTAACACAAATTTCAGTCCATTGCATTGGATAGTCATTGGCATAAATTTCAGTCCATTGCATTGGATAGTCGGACATAAATTTCAGTCCATTGCATTGGATAGTCAGACATAAATTTCAGTCCATTGCATTGGATAGTCATTTACACAAATTTCAGTCCATTGCATTGGGTGGTCATTGACATAACTTTCAGTCCTTTGCATTAGATGGTCATTGACATAACTTTCAGTCCTTTGCATTGGATGGTCAGACATAAATTTCAGTCCTTTGCATTGGATGGTCATTGACATAACTTTCAGTCCTTTGCATTGGATGGTCAGACATAAATTTCAGTTCTTTGCATTGGATGGTCATTATTGACATAACTTTCAGTCCTTTGCATCCAGTATTGGTCATATGTATTTTATATTGATGACATCTGATCACACAACCAATTGGTTCATGAGAGTTAGCCAATTAAAATCAAGTAACAATTGAAAATTTCACAAACTACTATGCGTAAAAGTTTGTTTTATTTATCGATGCCACTAGAGGACATTGCGTTTTATCTTATCAGCTATTGGACATCATACATTTCTTCAGTGGAAACCTGCTGCTGCCACATATGCTACTCTTTTTGATAAGCAGCAACGGGTCTTTTATATGCACTTTCCTACAGACAGCACATACTACAGCCTTTGATTAACCAGTTGTGGACCACTGATTGAAACAGAAAATGGCCCAAACTGCTGTTACTATGAGAGTCTTGAGATAACCAAACTGACAAACATCTCGGCTGTAATGCCTAAATTGTGACCCTCTAGGCTACATTTTTGTCGCGTTTACACTGCCATCAAAATCTGGCCCAGTTGAACCGAACCGAACCTGGCCTGCTTAAATGGACCGTTTACACTGCATCGATTGAACCGAACCGAACCAGTTTTTAAAGCACTCTATGCATAGAGATTTGAAATTCACGATGATTTTCAAGATGGCGGATTATATTGAAAATTCATAATGTTTTACTTAATTGTTATCTCCATATGGCATTGTAAAAATAATAACACGGAATTGTAACATATAAAAAATAAATATTTTGTTCCTGTCCTTTTCAGGAAAACCTATTTCAGAAAGTGACCTATATAATTATTCTACTAATAGGCTAGTTGTTGAAGGGTTGGACCCAGAAATGGTTTTGGTGTCATTAGAAGCGTATTCACTTGTAGAACAACATATATAAAATCTGCATTGTGGAATATGTTTTAGAGATTTTTTAATTTTTGGTTCTTTTTTAGCATTGACTGACTCAGTCTGAGTAACATATTTATTAAACTAAT
>JAUTWP010063636.1:0-12631 GCA_033042655.1 Cyathermia naticoides
GACCAATATACCACCATTAAACATTGTATGATGTAAGACCAATATACCACCATTAAACATTGTATGATGTAAGACCATTAAACATTTTGATACTTTTGTTTTGACAAAATTCCATACTTTTTTTTTGAAAATCAGTCTGGCAGCACTGATATTGTTTTAAAAGTTGTCTGTGGCAGACATGTACACATTTATAAGATGGACTTTTTGTTTGTTGAAATAACAGTTATTTCTATGATTGTACACTTTATGAATGATTATAAATTCTAAGCATATTTTTGTGATGTATATTTAGGTATTTTGTTCTGTTTATTTCTTTTAGGCATATTTTTCATAAGTCTTGTGTTGATCCATGGCTTCTTGACCAACGAAGTTGCCCGATGTGCAAACTGGACATACTTAGAGCATATGGAATGCATGTAAGTATTATATTACACTAATGAAGTCGATTCCACTTAATTGCATACCTGATAATAGCATATTCCTGTTATATGCATAATATTGCACAGCACAGAACGTTTTTATATACAATCCATGCAAAAGTTTTCTTTTAATTGCATAATCTTTAAATTTACAATGTCTGCTTAATTGCAAAGAAAATTTTCACTCCTATTTTTTTCATCTTCAAAACTGAATAATATGTGATCATAATTCAAAATCATTGCAAAGAAACATTTTTGAGAGTTTCATGAGTATACTCTCTCTTTCTCACTCACTCACACTCTCACTCATTTATATTTATTATATTCTTATTATATATATATTCTGTTTTAGGTTGGAGGAAGCACAGATAGTGTTCATCCAGATGGAGAGAGTGGAACTGCAGTTGGCCCGACTGTGGATGAACTGGAACCATCATCTACTGCAGATGACCACCCTGAGGCTGAAGTCAAAGTCCTGCTACTACCACAGCATGTTTGCTTCCACCAAGGGGAAACAAGTGCAGGAAGACAGTCCAGTCTAGACTCGAGTCACGAGACAAACTGCAGCAGTCAAGAAGATGAAGTGGCTCCCTGCAGTGATTCTGATTCCACCGACCTACAATCAGTTCTAACAGACTTTACTGGGAGCAAAGTGTCCGATCGGTGTTCTAATTCTCACCGGAGAGATTCTGAATCGGAGTATGCAGACATACAGTCATTGATTGCCGAATGTTCTGGTGGAGAGGAATCAAGCAAAAGTGCAAGTCTGCATCGTAAAGACTCTGACGAGACCGACTCACAGTCGTTAGGTATAGAGTGCTCAGGAGGTGAGGATTCCATCAAGTGTGCAGACCAGCATCACAAGGACTCTGAGGACAGTAGGAAGTTAAGTTATGCAGGAAAACGGTCACACCGACATGATTCATCGAAGTGGAAGAATTCAGATTTGGATTGTGAGGAACACCAGTCATTGATGAGTGAGTGCACAGAGGATGCTAGTTCAAAGACAAAGGATTTCAAACCTCAAGTGTAGTCACTTTAGTTAGCATTGATTCTCTATACTCTCAGACTGAATCAACTTGTTTTTGTTGGAGGAAAGTGATGCGATTGACTCGATGACAGTCCTGTATAGACTATATACGTTGTTATTTGCTAGATCAAATTTATTGCACTCGTTGACAGCTTCATGTATATTATACACTTAGTATTTCAATTGATCATGTATGCTCATTTCACATTCATTGTACTGCACAGTTTCTTAAATTGATAGTTGTAAACTGATTCATGTTGAACTGAGAAATGTCTGTGTTTAGATGGAATGTCAGATTAGACTGTTATTTTTAGTGTTATAAACCTGTTTGGTACTAAAAGATGAATCTGATTTACACAGAATCAGCTTTAGACAGAATTCATTTTCATTGTACATTTGAAAGAAGATTTATTAATCATTATATGATTATTCTTCTTACTTTGATTTCAAACTTCATTTTAGTTTTTTGTTTGCTACTTAACATTTTCTAAACTCCATTCCCTTAGACAAATATGTAGAACTATCTTATGATGTTTGTTGTGCCAAAATGTTACTTATTTTTCAAATGGTTGTGGAGGTGTGTTAAATGTTGAGTATATTAAGCATCTTAAATATAAATGTGAAAAGACAGACTTGAATGTTGCATTTAAATGTGAATGTTTACATTAAATCACATCATAACCAAATACAGTGGACTCTGTCTAAACCAGATCCTTATGGGACCAGAAAAATATGCTGGTTTAGACAGAATGCTTTTCTAGTGTTATAAAGCAATTTGGGACTGAAAAATGAATCCAGTTTAGACAGATTTCTTGATTAGACAGATCTATGCCGGTTTGGACAGAGTGTACTGTATAAACAAAACAAACCACAAATACTTACTCATAATTTATGTTAAGAACTGTAGGTAATTTATGTATGTTTTACCAGAGCTCTAATGTTTGACATTAAAATTTTGAATAGCAAGCCACAATGCAATTTATTAAATTTACTGTATGCCATATATGGGGTTTTGTGACACATCTAAAATAATTTGATTTTTACTTGTTTTCCAAAAAACCAGGTTGACTTATTAGGACTCAGATTGAATTTTTTTTTAAATAATGGGCTTATTTAAAAAAAAAATTAAAAATGTACTAATTGTATTCCATTTGCATAAAATTAGGCATTGGCTAACATGGCTATGGGCGATGTGAGCCCTTAGAACTTGAATTAATGTTGAGTTTATACCTAGGTCTTATGAATGCTTTTTGCTTGCCACACAATTTACAAACATATTTTTAAGCTTTATCATGAACATAATTCAGCACCAGGTTTATCATATCATAGTTTTGTTGTTGTTTTGGGCTCAAATTTATTGCCATTAATTCACATAATTGCTCATACCATATTTATTATGTTATCAGTATTTTCTATCCATTTATATTTATTGATTGTTTTCAGTTTATTCCATTCACTTGGAAGTCTCCGTTTCTAATTCTGTCGTATTTTATTACACATTTTTTTAATGTATACAACCTTTAAATAATCTGTCACTACCATGTGGGCTTTTAAAAAATATATTATTATTATTAAATAGCAAAGATGTTTTTAATATACATTTGCAAAATATAAATACAAAAAGAAACCTTAATGTAGATAATCAGCGGCAGATAATTTGTATCAAATTTGATAGCTAGTTTGTATTTTCTCTGTAGACCTATAACTTGATAAATGTGTAATATATTATTTTAAAACATTCAATATGAAACCAACCAAAATCCCTGTCTTAAATCCTAGTTCCTGTGTATACTGGCAGTCTGTTTTTAGAGATTTCTGCTCAGTATATGAAGTTTTACATCACATTCATTGTTCATTTATCAATCACTTATATCAATATTGTGGGCATAATTCAGATACTCTGTAACCCCACTATATGTAAATAGCTTAATAGTTGTATACATGCTTTCAGTCTCATTTTTATTTATATTGCTTCAAGCCAGTACACATATTTGTTAAGTAGAGTGTTTTTAAACACCCTAAATGAGAAGACATTTCATTACGAATAGCATTGAACTGGTTGTAACTGGGTGTGTGTCACTAGAAAATAACTATTGTTTATCAGCGTGATGTAAGAATGTTTTCACTTGGCCTAGCTCATATGTGTTTATATATTAAAGATTTGGTCCTCATTGTCAAATTATTTAAATAAACAGTTTAATATATAGCACACATTAAAAAAAAACCTTATGTTACAAAATTTAGTGGAAGGCCAACTAAATGTATTTAACATTAATTTAACATTTTAAAAATATTGGCACATATGTATTCTTATGTTAATGGAATACACCAAACAATTGTTTTATTAAGAATGAAAGTTTATCTTTTACTTTAGATTTGTGAAAAATGTTGTTGATAATCTCAGTCAACGTTACAGCAAATTGAATTTGGTAATGCGCACAAATTTACACAAAACTACAGGAATTTAACTGTTTGGTTTCATTTAGCTTTAGCATACATTTAAATGTTGGTATCTTCAGAAATTATACTCCCTCAAAACATTCACATAATCATTGTCTTTAAATTTATTTGAGGTGATCTGATGTAGTCTCCATCTAGAATAACCAGGTTGGTTGATATAGTCTACATTCTGTTTTTGTTTGTGTTGATTTAGTTGAATTTGCAATCATTTTTTTTATCTGCACAAAACTTTATACCCATTAACAACTTTACTTTTCTTTATGAAAAACATTTATTACCGTAATTCATACAGCTCCAAAACATTTGTGTAGAAAGTAATTTTTTGCTGCCATTGTTTTAATGACTTTGTTATACATTTATTGTCAAAAAGACTACTGGTACTTTTTTTGTTGTTGAAAATACACTTTGTTTTTGAGAAAGAGTTATTTACTGTCTTTCATATAAAAACATGAATGAATCACCTCACTTCACTTCCATTCTTAGAGCAACAGAAAAACCAAAGATTACACATTGTCAAATTATTTCTAACCCCAAGCATAATTAGTTAAACCTGCACTTAAATAATTAGTGTACAGTAGCTTTAACCTTTAGTATCATAGTTTATTGTTAAACATTATTTATTGCAATAGAAATCAGCTATAGTAATCTCATTGTTACATGTACTTATCATATGGATTCTTTGATAATACTTGAGAGGCAAATCTTCCAAATAGTCTTTAAAATCTTCTTTCATTAGTATTTTAAAATAATCATGTCCTTCAGCATTATATATAATATAATACATGTACTAATATTATATCATTAACCCTTGGAAGACCCTCTTACACCATTGCCATATAAAATAATGTTCTGAATCACACTAGTGTACTACTAGTATTTAAGTAGTATGGGTTATTAACTTCAGAAACAGTCACTCATTTCATAAACTGGATTGTCTGAAATGGGTCCAATGGGGACTGAAAACTAAATACTGACTAGATTAGTGAGTTTTTCAAGTGTTAATGAGTTTATTTGGGACTTAACAAAATCAAAACTTTTGACAGTTTTTTGGATTAGACCTTGATGGTTTGGACAGAATGCAATGATTTGAATACTTTTGTAAAATCAAGTGATCAGTTAAGGCCAATAGATGTTAGGCAATCAGCATCATGAACAGAATGACTATAAGTGTATTAAAAAACAAATGCAATACTGATTCTCAGAGATAGGCAGACGTGTTGCCAGGCTTGTTGCTGACCTGTCACTAATGAGCCCAATGATCAGACGTGTTGCCAGGCTTGTTGCTGACCTGTCACCAGGCTTGTTGCTGACCTGTCACCAGGCTTGTTGCTGACCTGTCACCAGGCTTGTTGCTGACCTGTCACCAATGAGCCCAATGATCTGTGACATTAACACCAGTGCATTTAGTGCTTTCTAGCACAACTTCACAAACGTGCTTGAACACTTTTGTGATGTAAGCACGTAAATAATTATTCCAATGCCAAACTTCACAATGTAGGTAGGTTACATCAGCTATTATGTACCAATTAACCAATTAGCGTTCTTTATTTTATGTGACCTGTATTTTTCCAGTGCAGAACCAGAAGACTGGATGCTGTGCCCAGGAGGGGCATGCTTGAACACTTTTGTGATGTAAGCAAGTTAAAACCTAGTCTAGTCCATGACCCTTTCAGAATCACCTGAAATATTAATAACCTAAAATTGTTAGCATCTATGACCTTAATCATCAAGCACTGGAGTACAGACTATGACAGGGCTGTTGAATTTATATTGTGCTTGTTGTCTAATTGTTGTATCCTAATGTAAATTGGCCTTTAATGAAAGTTGCGTAACTTTTTCTAGCTTTTTTATTGCCCTAGTGGGCAAACATAACGGGAAATATAAATCATAATTCCCCTAGGGAATTATCACACATTGGTCTAACCGGTAATTTCATTGGGTAGGTCAGTTCACTTTGTCCAAAGAAAGTGCTGGTACTAAAAATACCTGGCTACAATCCAACTGTTCACCCTGAAATCGTCAACTTTGCCTGTTCCAATTGCTAATGACGTCACTTTCTAATTAGTTTTTCAGGTGTTTTTCCCAAAAAGAAAGAAATTCTAAGTAATTGGCTCATAGAACCATTTATGAAAAGCAAAATAAAAATATTCAGGCTGGGGTAATAGAATATCAAACTAGTTACCATGTATTTTCAAGTTTAAATCCCTCGTGAAATAAGTATCTTTTGTCACTCGCTAAAGCTGATAACAAAGGAAATTTATTTCACTTGGGACTTAAACTTGATAATAGTTTTTTATACTGTTGTACATGGAAGATCATTTGATATCCTCTATATAATACTCATCCCAATGATCAGAAACAGTAATTTGAGCCATCGCTTCGGAAAATCTACTTCTTGTGAAAAATAAGTTAGCACATTTGTTTTAAATACTAGTAATAGGTAATTACTTTTTTAATCTCAGTTATTAGGGCTTTATGTCATTAGGAATATATCTGGTAAAAAAAAACCAAAACGACTGTTTGACATTATTGTGTTGTACTAGACTATTGACATCATGCTAAAGTAAAGTTTTATCATGTGACAGCTCATTTCATTTTCGTTGCAAATATTTATGTTAGTCACCAGACTTGTTTATAATTTCATGTATACATGTAGTGTTCCGACCAGCCAGTTGTTGTATGTCATATTGTGCAAGGTAAAATTCCTTGATATTATGAGTGCTATCCATGTTGAGATTCTTTATATGGAATGTTGTTTTGTATATTTGTTTTGTTTTCATTATTGTTTAATAGTTTATATAATTTCACAAATATTGCAATTTTAAACTTTGTGGGATTTGTACATATATATAGATATATATATCGGCAAGAGGATTTAGAAGATACTTTTGCTACTGTTACTGGATGTTAGGTCAGTTGAAACATTGTTGTGGTTGAAATGTTTGAATATGTGACAAAGTTCTATGTGTTGGAGCACATAGCTTCTGTATTCTATTCCACCCAAGATAGATCATCTAAACAATGTGTCTAATTTTTTCTGACATTATCACTTTCAAACTATTCAAGACAGACATAACATTTAGAAATTAAATTATTTCTATCAAAGTCATTGATATCGGCAGCTTTTAATTGGATTAGATAGTCATGATATTTGCAACAGATTTTAAATATTCCTTGCCACTGTTTTTCAAGGTTTTGTGGTACATAATTAAAGCCAACACATACAATTAATTGATGTTCTTTAATGCTCTAAATTTAAATGAAACGGAAGAACATAATTATGATATGGAAGAAAACCCGGTTTCTGTTTCCGGTAATACCGTAATAGTTTGTATTGTGAAAAAAATTGATTGTTCCATGGACATATGTGCATATAAACAATATGGTGAAATGTTATTTGTGTGAGAAATATGTAATGAATTAAAACATAAAAAGCTGGATGCTGAATTAACCCTGTTTCATATCTCTCACCAAGTTTCTTATTTTTTTCACGATGCTGTTTTAAAGCTTCAGTCTCAAGTTCTGTTAACTGTTCGTGTTTTTCTCGTAAAATTCCAAGCGATTCAAGTTCCCAATGTCAAACTGCTATTAACAAACCAGAGACAGAAACTAATGCTCGCCCCCTTTCCCCAAGCTAATTAAAATTGCTAGAGACGAGTACAATTTAAATGACGCTAGTCCCCTTGCCCAGTAATTCTGAGCAGATGTCACATGCTCGTTTTACTGTCACTAAATGCAAATGACAACAGTACATTATTTTCAATTACACTTTCGTTAATTTTGTTAAGGATATATATTATACACAATCAGATACTTAGTATACACTACATAGGTAATATATGTTCATTGAACAACTTCCCAGAACCCTTAATGTTTTATATTATCTGTGTGCCCCAATAATGTAGTGGAGGCTAATGGTTTTTCATGGGGGTTAGTAACCTTTCTAGGCTACTAGTCACCCAGGCCAGTGGAAATATTTCTTAATTTCTACTCCTGCAAACACTGTTAACTGAAGTCTTGACTTCCCTCTGATTTTTCACAGGATAAGTCCCTGACAGTATCCAACCTACCGATATGTGACTTTTTTTGCAATTAGTGGTCCTTTTGGATCCAATATCCATCAAAATGCTCAAAGTATCGGTTTTAACAAGAATATCGTCAACCTCCACATCTTTAATTCTTGGATATGAATCAGCCAACACACATCCTTTAAGATGAGGCATTTCAGCTTGATTGATTTCAACTGGATTTAGATCAGCACTTGGTTTCTCCAATACAAAAGGCACTATCTCAAAAACTTCTCCTTTCCAGTTCGGAAGTGCATTTATAAGCAAAGATTTCACTTGTTCAGTTTGAACATTCATTGTTTGTCAACCAGCTAAGATAATTTTTTATAACTTAGGCTTTACATTTGCAGTAAGCACACAACTGCTGTTCACTAAATGCTCATCATTATCAGTTTTCAAGAAATAGTTCCATGCTGCCATAAGTGTAGAATACAACGGATCTAAGTCTTTCACATTTATTCCCGTCACACTTTGAACATTTGCTATGTCTATCACAGCATGTTGTACTTTTGATAATACATCACCATGCCTGTTATCAAATATCTTCATAATATCCTCGAATGGTGGATCTTTTAATGACGCCACAACTCTTTGGACTTCATCTAGCAATGTTGTAGTGACATGAGCCTTTTCCACATCTGTGCATCCAGGTTTCTCACTCTGATTCATTAAGTTTTCTCCAAGGGTCAAATACTTCACACGTTTTTTGGATGTCATACTTTTTATTAAAACAGACAACTGCTCACCAGTGATGCTTATCAGTGGCATCTGAAATTAAGAAAATTGTGTTGCATCATGTACAAGTGGAAGAAACGACTAATTTACTTGTGTAAGCGAGCTGATTAATTTGGTACCGAAAACCTGAATCATTTCCCTTTAAATATCTCTTTGTATGTGTCATTTTGATTGAATTATCCAGAAGAAAGGATTATTTTTCTTTTGGTGTATGTGCATACACTACATATTCATTAGTATAGGTTGTGTTTTGATGTTTAATCATGCTTTCACCCAGCTTCATCCAGATTTTTAATTCTAACTTCATCAGATATCATGTTTCACAAAAGAACGCAAAGAAAGCTATGGATTGTATTGATCTGATATCATATTATTTTTTAAATTATTTTTTATGTGGGAGGGGTGTTTTGAATCTGTCTTTGTTTTAAAAGCAACAAAAACAGTTTCAGTAATATTTAATAAAATAATTATCCATTATTTATAAATTCCAGAAACGACCCATGATAAACCTTCTAAAATGAAAATAATTGTGTGTTGGCTGTTTTTATAAGAATGTGTTATTTCAAATGATTTTGTAAATATGATTTTGTTGTGTCTACTAGAGAACACTAGCATAGTCAATATTTTGGGCAGCATGAAATGTTTTATGACAGCAGGGGAGTGGGATTTAGCTCAGTCGATAGCATGCCAGCCTTTGAAACGGTTGATCGTCTGATCGATCCTTCTCAGTGGACCCACCTGCAGTTTGGGCTATTTTCAACTCCAACCAGTGCTCCACGACTGGTTCATCAAAGGCTGTGGTATGTGCTGTCCTGTCTGGGAAAGTGCATATAAAAGATCCCTTTCTGCTTATCGAAAAGAGTAGCCTATGTGGCAGTAGCTGGTTTCCTCTAAAAGAAATGTGTCGAAATGGCCATATGAATGACGTCCAATGGCCACTGATAAGTTAAAAAATCAATGTGCTCCAGTGGCGTCATTAACTAAAAAAACTAACTTTATGACAGCAGTTGGGAGTGGGGGGAAATAAAAAATAATAATAATAAAAAATAAGGATTTGCTGGTCTCACCATAATTTATTTCTGCCAAGCTGTAGCTTATTACTGCTGGTCAGTTGTATGCTTCATACAGTTTTGGTTAATTTATTCATTGGACCTTATTTTTTTTGTTACATGTTTTATGGATTTACTGACCCTAAAAGCCAAGAAAGTGAAATAAAAATAAAATTTTACTTTTGAAGGTTTTTGTTTTACCTATGACATTTCAATACCAAAAAATTGAAAAGATAAATCTGTGTTACCTAAAAAAGATCTATATTATAAAAATCCAAAGACAATCTGTTATAGTTAATGCAACCTTTATTTCCCCACATCTGCCAACCACTACTTTAAAAATATTAACAACATAAAAAAATGTATGCCAGTTTTATTTTTGTATAAACCACACAATCAAAATATCTGTTAACCATTGTAATAAAATAAAAACGGCCTTATATCGGAAAACGTAGACCTGTGAAGAGGTTTTGGAAAATGTTTGTCACAAGAAGTAATTTTTTTAAAGTATGGTGTGTACTGGTATACTACGTATTACTAGTATATGATCATTATTCTTTGGTCTTTTCTTGAAAATGATTGCGCTATGAGTGAAAAGCCTTCTGTGTTCAACCACTCATGAATCTATGTGCATAATAGTTTGAAATGTATGTTTCTCTGTTGATTTTGTCATTAATTTAATATTTGTTTGTCTCAGTTCTGGTTAGTTTGAAAACATTCATTTGTAAATTTGTAAAAGATAGTTTAATATACAATATACACTATGTTCATTCGTTGTCTCCTGACAACATCATATGTCATTTTAGTACACTTGTTTCTTGAACATTGTCTCTTTTTCTTTTGTCACATTGGTAGCAAGAATGTTCCTATAGTTAGCTTTCATTCCTAGTGGTAGCCATTGTAGATCAACATGCAGCTTTGGTGTTGATGTTTTACAGATGCCAGTCTAGTCAGCCATGCCAGTTTGGTCAAATTTATCTCCATCTTAATGAATTTTCTAAAAAATCAGTTCTCATTTGATCAGACTTACATACCTCTTCGTATATTATACTTTGTGGAAATTGTTTTATAAAGTATGTCAGCTACAAATTAGGCCAAAGTTCTTTCAGAAGTGAATTGGAATGTTGCTAGAATGTGCATGTATAATATAGCCGTTTTGTGAATATACCGATACATTGTGTCATATCACCAGACCTGTATGCTGTGCACTACTTGTTCTTGTTTATTAATATTAAACATGACATTAAAATCCGACTTCATTGTTGTTATGTGTTTCACTTATATAATTATAGAAATGGTTAGACCTGTAGTATAACTATTATAGTGATCAAAATAATATCTACAGAAAACAAGACCAAAAGTAATTTTAAAATGTGATAAGGCATCCATGTACACATGAATGGATGTCAAAAGTTCCAGGTTATTGCAGAATGAGCAAATCATCCATTTCAAATGACCCATGGTTGTTATATGTTTTCAGCAACGTTTTGATAACCTCATGGGGCCATGAATTACAAAACTAAATGTGCAAAACATTCCAGCTCAATGCCATAAACATAATTTACAAAAAGGCAATGAGTAGGCCTAAGAGATCAGAAGAAAATTAAATATAGGGCCTACAATTGTACAGGTAAAAAGTTAATTTTCTGATACTCAAAACTTCTATGATATTGCAGTCTGAACCAAAATCAGATTTGTTTATAGATGTTTTAGTCAACAAATTCAATTTTATATTTATGCTGTGAACCATCCAAAGGTGCTGGGAGAACACTTTCCAAAGCATGATTTGTTTCAATCCTTGAAATAGTTTTAACCTCATTGTGATTTCTTTGACTTATTTCAAACTGGTATTGAACATAGCCTAAGGTAAACAATTTTATCCAAGTTTTTGATGGAATAATCTGAATATTATAATTTATATACTGGTACTTTAAAAAAAATTGGGGGGGGGGCGTGTCGATGTCTACATTTTAGGTTAAATTATTTAAAAAGTCAATTTGGCGTTGAACAAATTGATGCGTATTAACAAAATGACCTTTAACGTTTGTCACCGTTTTACTAAACAGGTTGGGACGAGCTTGCTCGTGGCGAATAAGACTTGGAACGAATCGAACACGGAATAACGATAAAAAATATTAAAAACGTTTTTCATTGAACGTTTAATTTTTAATAGTATATTACTATTTTATTCATTCATTTGGGGGGGGCATCAACCAAACAGATGTATTTAAATGATTCCAACAGCCATTTCTAAAAATATTATGCTCAAAAAGATTGGTGCGCTGGAAAGAAAGAGGAAATAAACGGAAAGGTCTTTGGAAAGATCTCGATTGCCCCCGCCAAAAGTCAGTTGTTAATGTTAGTGTAGGGATAACAAAGACATCTTTCTTTTTTTTCAGAGAAATATTATTTTAAAATGTTATCATCTGACGAAGAAAGTGTACCCGACGAGCCAATGGAGCAATCAGTGAGATATAAAAAATATTCTCATTCTGATATTATGTGATTGATCATAAATTTGATGTTGATAATTGAGGTTTAACATGCGGATGATGCGCCAGTTGAATTTACACAAATCCATTATTTTTATCATTATGATTATAAGATTTTCTATGTTAACAGGTCCTAATTGAATTATGAAATTTAATATAGTAAATAATTAAATTATAAAATAACTTTTATTTCCTCACTGACAAAGTGAAAGTAACAAATTAAAATTTGACATGAATGATTGTGTTGTTTCTGTCAGTTATGCAAAAGCCAAACACACAAACCCAATATCTAGATAAATGATGAATCGTTGAGCAAAAGGTGTGAACAACATAATATAAAACATTGTTAAGACTTAAAAGTGTTACAGGGAGCAGGATG
>JAUTWP010063747.1:0-12630 GCA_033042655.1 Cyathermia naticoides
ATCTATGTGGTAGGTGTGTTCTATGCTCTCTACTAAAATTATAGGTGTAGGTGTATGCTTATAAAATTACAAGTGCTTAGAAGGGCTAAAAAGGGGCAATTCTTTTGTATGCTCTTTCTACAACATTTACATACCAATATAAGCAAAAGTGTGTTTCTCTCTTAAATAGGCTAAAAAGGGTATGTATGGAGGTGTTAGCATTTTGTGTAATAGTAAATTAGGACATAAAAAGTTTTTAAAACTTTCTCATAATTTTTGTTAAATAGGAGTATAATTAAAGGGATAGAAAAGTAGTAGCAAAAGTCAAAACTACTTTGTTCTTTGAAAAGTGAATATAACATTTAATGTGGGTTGCTAATAGCATCACATTTTATAATAATCAAAATAACAACAAAGGAGTAATTATGAAAATTACATTAAGAGATAGTATGTATATCTTAAAACATATACAACACAATTTACCATTTGGTTTATGAGTATTCAATATGAATACATTTAAGAAAGAGATAGTATCATTTAAGAAAGGAACTACTTTCAATGAGATTATGGAAACACTAATAAATAAGTTTGGGGACAAATCTTCACACATAAAAGTTAGTATGGTATTCTAATATGAGTAGAGTAGCAAAAGGTAATTTAGGTTGATATGATAGATTACAAGTTATGAGAAAGAAAGAACAACATAAGCAATTAGTTAAAGGACTTAGCACTTTCAATAGAAAGTCAAGTTCAAGCAATTACTTTGCTTTCAAATATGTAGTTCAACATAAGAGTGGAATAGATACTTATTTAAGACACTCAAATATAGTAGTAGAGTATGGTAATGGTTATGTAGTCAAAGACACAAAAACAAAAGACATTACATTTTATAGTAAGAAACATACAAAGATAGTTGTAATTGAAAAAGATTACAAGCCAAGAGAGAAAAAGGTTTCTCCATTAAAGTATGTAAGATTGTATTAGAATTGATATTCTTTAAGATAAGAATTACATTATAATATATGTATCTCAATGGAAAGAGATAAACAAAGCAAGTGAGTTAGTAGTAATCTCAAAGAAACTACACAAGAAAGAATTATTATGGAAACATTAAAAGTAGAATTAGGACAAGCAAAAGACATTAGAATATTTGGTAATGTTGAATACAAAGGGGAAGTTATTGAAGTTGAAGTTGTCAAGTTTGATAAAAAGAACAATGTAATGGGATTTGCTATTGAAGTATATGGTAAAATTATGTATATAGGAGCTGGAAAAGACACTCCCAAGTTAAGTGAATTACAAAATATGAGAGTAGAGATTACAACTCAAAAGGCTTAATTTAAAAATAGTAAATGGAGTGAAAGCTCCTTTTATTTTGGACTTTTTGCTCCGGTTTAGAGAGTTGTTGCTACAGGGCTAAATTAGCACTCTACCCTATGGAGTGCTATTAGCACTCTACACCACCAAGTGCTATTGTATAGCTTTGGAAAATTATTAGCAATTCTCAAAAATTGTGAGGGAAACACATATATGTGAAACTCCATATTGGAGATAACACCCTATATATAAAAGCATCATCTTATGGGTGGTGTTTTTATTATACCCTCATTTTTAAAACCCCCTTCTTATAATTAGATACCTTTAAACTATATTTTACATTATAATTTAGTTGTCTTAAGGAAAGACACTGAGTTAGTGGTAATCTCATAGAAACCACATAGAAAGATAATTATGAGTAAAAGAGATAACAAGATTGTTAATTTTGAAGTTCCTGCTAAAGGTATAGTATGAGCTAATGGAAAGATGGCTTACATTGCCCTTAAAGGAACTAACATAGTATCAGTTCCAGTGAAGTTCATTCACAAGAGAAGTAATGATACAGCTTCAGTAGGTATAGCAGATGGTTTCACATATGGACTTAAAGCTAATAAAGAAGCACAATTCATAGACCAATCAGGTGTTATTGTAACAGCTCTTATGGAAGAAGTATATGATAAAGCACCTATGCTATCATTCTTTGACCTTGCTATACAATAGGACAATTATTAAGAATTACCCAATAGGGTAGTTTTTTTTTGTCTTTAACTACATTTTTACATTATAATTATCTTATGAGTAATATTAAATATATAGGGGACTTTGAGAGTTCTACAGGAAACACAGATGGTTCTACTAATGTTTATCTATGAGGATTTTCTTCCTTAGATAAGACAGAGAGATTTGTAGGAGTTAATTTAGATACCTTTATGAGTAGTATTCACTACCATGAGATACCTATAATTTACTTTCACAATCTTTCTTGAGATGGTAGTTTTATAGTTCATTGATTAGAAAACAATGACTATGAGTTTGTAGATAGTCCATTTATGAGACCTGAGGATAAGAACTCATACTCATGAATGAAGACTGATATGGGTAAGATATATTCTCTAATAGTTAATATAGACGGTCATATAGTATCATTTAAAGATACTGCAACATTACTACTATCTACTGTAGATAAGTTAGGTGAAGCATTAGGACTACCTAAATTAAAAATTGATTACAATAAATACAAATACTTTGATAGTATAGCAGATGTACCCTCTCAGTTAATAGAATACCTTTGAAGAGATATTGATATAGTAATAGAGCATTATAAAAACTTTGTTAAATCATACAAATCACATGGTATAACCATTGGAGCTACAGCTCTTAAGGACTTTAAGAAACATTATGGACTACCTAACTGGAGATATAAGTTTGGTGGTTATAAGTTTAATAGACTTCTTAAAAAGAGAGAGCTTCACCAAGTTTTAACAAGAGAAGAATGAGAGATAGGTAAAAAGGGCTATAGAGGTGGTCTTACAGTATTTAGAGAAGACTACTTAGGCAAGGTAATACATTGTAAAGGTCAATCTGTAGATGTAAATTCTATGTATCCTGCTGTTATGAGGAATAATAGAATGCCTATAGGAAAACCAATGAGTGTAAAGCCATATGGTGATGATATTCTTACATATAGACAAATTTTTATTAGGAAAGCAACTAAGAAAGAAAAGATATTACCCTCAATCATCCCATCAAATTACAATACCTCTAAGTATGTGACTAACTACCTAAGTGAAGTAGAAAATGAATACTACTACATATGAGAGTGAGAGTTAGAGATGTGAGAGAGGTTCTATGATATAGATTATAGAGTAGTAGAGGAGTGATACTTTGAAAGTGAGATAGTCTTTAGGACTTGAGTAGATGAGAAAGCACATTTAAAAGAGAATGCTAAAAACCCTACAGATAGACAGATAGCTAAGCTTCTTCTTAATGCTCTATATGGTAAGACAGGACAAAACTGGAGAAGAAAACACAGAATTATAGTTGATGACCCTGGACAAAACCTGTTTGGAGTTAGGTATAAGAATGGAGATAGGGTTGAAACTGAAGTAATAACTGAAAGTGAAGACCTATCATACATATTTATGGCTTCGGCTATAACAGCATATGCAAGAACTAAATTATGTGAGGCTATAATAGCTAACAAAGAAACATTTATATATGGTGATACTGATAGTATCTACCTTACTACAAGAGAACCTAAAGGAGTTGAGATACACCAAACTAAGTTTGGAGCTTGAAAACCTGAATATAGATACACAGAGTTCAAGTTTATAAAAGCAAAGGCTTACATAGCTCAACTAACAGGTGAATATAATAATGAAGTATGAGATGAAAACAAAGGATTAAAGATAGCCTTAGCAGGTATGTCTAAAGAACAACACTCCCTCCTTAACTTTGATAACTTCCATAGAGGTTATGTTGTTAAACAAGGAAAGAAACAGAAAAAGAATGTGGAAGGAGGTGTTATATTAGTAGATATCAACTACACACTATAAGGAGGTGTTATGAAAAAAATTGAAAATCTTCATAAGGATACAGATGAGTATGGATTATTAAGCTCATTTATATGTAAAATGAATAGAACAAGAAAATGATCTTTAGCAGACATCACTTCACTTAAGAAATTAGAGAGAGATGGACTTGTTAAGATTAACAAACCAAAGGAGGTGTAATAATGAGTATTACACACAGAATTAAAAAGATGAAGAAGTTAGAAGGGCTTGTTAAATTAGAACAAGCTACAGAATTACAAACACTTACAGTAATGGTAATAGGGTTAGGTATAGTAATGGAAATTGATATTGCTGAAACTCTTGGTATAAATTACATCCCAAAGGAGATACATTAAAATGAAAAGAAAAGAACTAAGAAGAGTTATAGTTTCAACTATAACAGTAGAAGTAGGAGATGGTAAGACACATTTCTTCACAGCTGTAGCTGCTACAATATCTAATGACCTTTATATACTAAGGTTTTTAGAGTTAAAAGAAGATGGTAGTTGCATTAAATATGCAGTACCTATGAAAGATATTGAAAGCTTTAGAGAAAGTGAAAGATATGAGATAGAACAAATGGTTTGTATAAACTGTAAGGAGGATAAGTAATGAATGAATTTGAAAGAGAACACCAAATAGTAGGAGAACTAAAGATGCATGAAGCATTCTGGAGACTTATATTAGAGGGTAATAAAAAGGAAGAAACAAGACCAAAGACTAAGAAAATGGTTGAAGGGTGATATAGAATTAGACCTATACACAGTAGTACACCATTAGGTTATATATATTTATATAAAGTTCCAAGATTAAAGCCTAATGACTATTTTTCTAAAAGATTTGTTAGAGAAACTTATAAGGAAAAAGGAATACCATTCCAAACATGGAAAATAAAGGAGAAAGCATATGGATAAAATAACTAGAAAAAGATTTGACTTCTATTTATCACTTGTTGATTTTATGGATGAATTACAGACATTAAAAGACAATGAAGCTTACCACCACACTAATAAGTCTGTGTGTCTTAGTAGAAAATATATGGATTGTGATATACAACAATTAACATATAATTTAAAAGAAGCTATGGATAAAGTAGATTTTCAACTTGAAGTTATACAAAAACACATAGAAGGAGGTATTAACAATGGCTAAACAATCTAAAAAGTCTCTTAGAAAAGAGATAAAACACCTTAAGCAATCCATTCACAAGAATGCTAAGGCTGTTAGTAGATATGAGCAGACATACAAGCTGGTTGCAGACAAAGCCTCTGTAATTCAAACCCCCTCTTATAAGATATCAGGTAAGGACATCCTTAGAGATGTAGGAAACTCTGGTAAATTCACAAGACATGGGAGCTTAAAAGAGCAAGTAGCAGTCCTTAGAGAAATAGATACTAAGGCTAAATCTTCTCTTGAAATGCTTGATACACACTCTGGTGGAGATGTTAAGACTGCTATAGCAGTGGATATATTAGTCCAAGCAAGAGAAAGTGAAAGATATCAGGCTATGGCTGGTTCTGCTGCTAAGCAAGGAACTGTGCTTAATGAAGCAGACTTCTTTGCAAGAACTGCTAAAGAGCTTGTCTATAGAAATGGTTTAGACCCAAATAAGGTGATAGGACCACTTAACAACGCTTTAGAGAAAGCAGGATATGAAAGAGTATCAGTTGCCTTTATTAAACCTTCACAATATTAAAAAGAAAATAACCCTAAGGTTATTTTTTCTTATCAGTTTTTCAAATCTCTTTGATTTTACTTATCATAGGCTTGAAAGTTGATATAGCAGGAAGTAATCATCCTCATATCACAGCCAGTGTTTTAATTAGTTTCTTTATAGTTGCCATATTATCCTCCTTTCCTAAAATTAATATTAAGAGTAGAGCATTATCCAAGAATATGACTATGTCTTCTCATATATGGATTATATCAGCTTTCTAATAGGTTTGTTGTTCTGGAATATTCACACTTCATTGTTGTGAGAATCATCAGGTTTGATTTCTATATTGTTTCATAGATTGATACTATTTATACCAAATATTACTGTTTGTGAAACACCTTTATCAGTCACTTGAAAAGATAAATTATTAGGAGTAAAATGTGTCTCATAGTATTTCCCTACGCTATGACCATCAACACTAATCATATCACCTTTAATATTCATATTATATCCATTATAGTACAAATGTTTACTATTCTTAGTACTATTAGCATCAAACATTCTATTTTCAGGTAATCCTGCCTTATGAACTGCTTTAGCTACAACACCATCACCTTTAGCATTAACAGTTAATACCTTGTTTTTGTTAGCAGGTTTCAATAACCCTAAGTTATCTAATGTTTTATTAGCAAAAGGATTACCTGCTGAAGGAGCTTCAGTACCCTCAAGAACTTTAGACACATGCTCTACCTTTTTCTGATTAGACTTAACAATAGGAGTATTAACAGATGATACATGTTCTGCACCATTAGCTATGTTTAATGCTTGTTGAGATTTATCTCTGTTGTCTAAGACAACATGCTCCATAGCTTGTGTGTGAGCCTTAATTTCATCCATATGTTTTGTAAGCTCATTAAGCTCTACTCCACCAAGTTTTTCCACTGCTTCAGCAAGCTCATACATTATATCAAGTATTTCAGGTGTGAAACTCTTATTAACAACTTCTTTCATATCCATTGTTGTGAATAACTCCTCAAAACTTGCTGTATATAACTTAACTTCTCCAGAGATTTTAGCATTTGCTCTTCTTCTTGCTATCTCTAATGGGTTTTCAGTCCTTGTAGTCATGTTGTAGTCATTTTGCTCTTTCTTATCAGCTTTAAGGTCTTTACCATTAACTACACCATTATAAGGAACAGTACTATCTGCTCTCTTACTTTCACTTTCTAATCTTGAGTTATTACCAGCAAGATTGTTATCTTTAAGTAATGCTAACTCATCATTGATAAGTGATACTACCTTAGCATAAAACTTAGGGGTTACATTTACAAATATGTTATTAAAATAACCTAAGAACTCTTCCCCTTTGTGATATGTGTATCTATTGTTGAATTGATTACTGATGAAGAAGTATAAACCTTCCATAGAATAGAATTTCTTCTCATCTTTTAATCATTCAGGATTACTAAGAGCCTTAGAACATGGGTCTACCACTTTCTTTCTAAAGTCTATATAATTCTTAATCTCTTTTTTGAACTTGTGCATTTTCAGCCTCCTCTATATCTTGTATATCTTCACTTCTTACTATAAGCTTAACATTTACTTTAAACTTATCATTTATTTCTTTAACAGCAATATCTAACCAATTTAATACTCTACCTTCAAGAACATCAAAATTAACATTTTCAGTATCTATTTCACCACTAACATTTCTAGCAGTCTTTTTATTTGTGTTAATTCTTCTACCTCTCTGGAAGTATTCAAAGCCTATGTAGGCTGTTAGGTTGTCTCACTGAGATTTAGCAGATGATTCAAGGTTATTGAAGTCAATTGCATTAGGCATAACAGATTTGATACTCTTACCACTTCTGCCGTCACCTTGTATTGCTCTCTCTCCTTCAGTTAAGTATGAAGCAGGTTGAACAATGTTGTTAATGTATGGTGTAGTTGGATCCATCATAGATTGTGTTTCTAAGTTTGCTACCTCACTATTGTTGTTAGCTAAGTTTCTCTTGAACTTCTTAATAGAAGCCACAGAACCTGTAGTAGCAGCTGAAGATAACAGCTCAATCTTATTGATAATATCTTTCCAAAAGAATATGAAGGGAAGTCCTTGCATGTTCTCCTTGATTATAACACAGTTTTCAGGTTTAACTTTAATTGTCTTAATATCTTGTCTAAATCCATACCCTACTCTTAAAGGAATAACCTCTACAGATTTATATTCCATAAACTCATTGTATTCAAGTTTAACTACAGCCATAGGCATTATTCTATTCTTATGTTTAACAATAGCAACTTTACCAAATTCAATTAGTTGTCTAAAGATATAAGGAGATAATCTCTCTATGTCTTTTTCACCTTCAAGCTTATACATAGCCAAGAAGTAATTCATCTGGTCTAAGTATCTCCTGTAGAATACTGGATTGTTAGCATTAAGAGCAGATAAGTATTCACCAGTAGCATACAGGTCTCCATCTATAGGGACACCTCCTCTTGCTGAATTAACCTTATTATCTTCCATAACAGTTCCTCTTGCTATTTTAATTCTCTCTAATATATCATTCATTTTATCCTACCTTTCTTTTTAGTTTTCCATTTAATGATTGCAATAGTCTAAAGACTACCTCTTTAACTTCAAATGAAGTAAAGATTAGATTGTTTGTCTCAAGTCCATATATGATGGGTGAGACAGTCTGAGCTAAGTCATATGGTCTTACATGGTTCTTACTTGGCTGATAACCATCAGCTGTTGTAAGGTCATACACAACGCCATCCATAAGCTCTCCTTCTACACATACAAATCTATCATCATTGTCTAAAGATAGTGTAAATGTTGAACCCTCTACCATAAACATGTTTAGGTATCTTAACTGACCTATCCTTGAAAGAGGAAGGACAAGTGAAGTAGAGTCATCAAGGACACCACCCTCGTCCATAAACTTTCTTAGGTTTTCATCAGATTCTGCTCATTTAGCAGCAGTTGATACCATCTCTACTTTAGGTGGATTTTCTCATGTCTCAATGTATCTGAACTTTAACCTTCTTTCAAGGTCATCAACAACAGGCTCATCAATTCATAAGTCAAACTTAGTAAGGATGTCTGAGTTAAGAGTAGTCATGTTTGCAGACAGTATTACTGTAGCAAGGTGCTTTCTCTCAACTGTCCTGATGTAGTCTGTGATACGTGTATGAGCCTTGGCTACTGGGTAGCCTTGTCTTGGAAGAAACTCATCATAAAATATACCAAAGCAACCATTACCAGTAATTGATGCTAAGTTCCCTATTGTAGATAGTGATACAAACTTAGCAATAAGACCACCATTTCTTGTATCTACTAATTGACTTCCTTTTATAACAGCTCATTCAGGTCATGCTTCAGGTCTATTATGTTTATAATCCTTAAGAATTTCCTTTGTCTCTGTATCTTTTGTCCTCATTCAGTTAGTCCATTCACCAGTTTCAATATATACCTCAACTACAAGGTCTCAACCAGAGTGTGTCTTACCAAGACCTCTTGGTGTAATGTAGATATATGTAGAGAACTTATCTAACTCAAGCTCATTTTTTCACATAAAGTAATTAGGGTCTGTCTTAGAGTATTTCTTTATTACCTTATTTCTCTTCTTTAATTGTTTAGAAACTCAAGACATTAGATACCTAACTCTCAATTCTCAAATGAGTAGTCATTAGGCTTTGTCTCAGAATTGAATAATCTAATTCCTACAGAGAATAGGTCATTAAGGTCTCTTAGAACTTCAACAGGTAAGTTGTCTTTCTCCATAGCATTCTCAAACATGTGTATCTGTCAGAATGAGAACCTTTGTCTTTTAATAAGGTCTTTGTATGAGTTAAAGGGAACTACTCTGTCTGATTCATAACCAAACTTGTTATAATACATTGCAATTTCTTGTTGTTGTATTACAGGGTGAGTTTCAACTTTGATGGCCATTTTAGTATCACCAAATACACCTTGTATAGCAAGATTTACATCTTTAGCTACCATGATATCATCAATCTCAGTTGTTTCTCCTCTGTTTTTAAGATCTGAAATCTTAGCTTTCATCCCTCTCTCAGCTGTTATACCATGAACTAATGATGATACAGCACCACCTATAGCACCAACAGCTGCTACAGGACCTAACATAGCACTTGCTGCTAATCCACTTCCTAAACTCCCAACCACACTTGCAGCAGAGTTTATTCTGTTATTAGCAAGACCAGTCTTATATGAGTTTCCATGGTCTAACATATACTTATCATAAGCAGATGTAGGAGTTGGTAATTGGTCTTTATAAGATACAACAAATAGTTTAGAATTATCTTTAAACTTATTATAACCTTTACTGTTAATCCTTGTAGAAACAACAGAACCTTCAGTAGTAAGCATTTGTGTATAATCAAATGATATTGTTTCATCACCTAATAAGAACTCATTAATCAATTCAGTCTTCTGACCATTTACAGCTATAATAGAAACTTTAGTGTGTTTAGATGTTTTAAGTTTAATCTCTCTTTTATAATCATATGAGTTATTACCTATTTTATCATTAAGTCCAAATATGTCTTTAATTTTCATAGTTGTTTTATAAGAATCACTTACCAATGGACCACCACTCATTGCATCATCTCTATCAACACCACTTGGACCTGAAGAGTTTAAATGTAATCTTCATTTAGCATCAGTCGGTTTGTCCTTAGCTTTTCATACAATTCCATATTTAGTGTCTATCCTTTTAAATGCAAATAAAGGAAGAGGAACAACAAAACCACTCTTTATTAGAGATTTATTATTAACACCAAGATTTACATCAAATGATGTTCCATCACTTCTCTCCATAATTCCAGCATGTTTTGGAGCTATAGACCCAACCATAGTAACACTACCATCTTTAGTTATAGACAAATATTCATTATCTTTAAACACACCAGAATTATTTATAAATAACACTTGTTTTCATTTATTAAAGAAATTAAGAAAATCATCTGTGAATTTAGGATATACATTTTCTTTCTTAATCTTATTATATGTGTCTGTAAATAACCCTTTAACACTATGAGGAATAAACACTTCATTATGTAGTTTTGTATCATCATTTCATATACCAGACTTCTCATCCATGTTTACTACAAGCTTTCCACCCTCTACTTTATATCTATCAAAATGTCTTCTTTCAACCTTAGCAGAACCTTCAAATGTTATCTTATCTAAGTATGTAGTAATTGTATCCATAACTAAGTATAAAGTAGCAACACCATCATTTTTGATTACAACTTTATTAACAAAATAGAACCTATCAAAATTACCTACAGTTATCATAACATAACCTGTAGATTTAATTCTTTCTAAATTACTATAAGCAACATGTATATCAGCTTCTAATGTAGATGTTTCATTAAAAGTACCTTCCACAGATTTGAGGAAGTGGTTGTGTATTCATTTTCCTTTAGCTTTCTTTATATCCCCATAGAAGACAGGTCTATTGTCTGAATTTATAGTAAATCCAACTGACTTCTTAGGTAATCTAACTTTTACTTTTATATTCATATATTCTCTTTTCCTAAGTTCTAAATAACTTAATCATAACAACTAACACTAAGGTTAATTGCTATTATAAACAAATTAGACTGGAGTAGTGAATTTAATTCTAACACCATTTGCTCAAGGGATGAACCCAAAGACAAATCAGTAGTGTAAGAAGTATTCAATAGTCAGGTTCCCAGCTCAGTGCTGAGTAGCCATTTGATTAACTCTGAAGTATCCTTCAGCAGCTCTCTTATCAATCATGAAGATTTCATCATCTCCCATATCAAGAGCAATGAAAGCATTATACTTAGTCAGTTTAAAGTATGAGTTATGGAACTTAACAGTAGATACTTTACCTTTAAGGGCATTCTCTATGTTAGTAGAACCAAGTAATACTAAATCAGACATAGGTGTAATGTTTGTCCTTGACAACTTAGAAGTCTTAGCAGCTGCACCATCAGCAAATCCAAGGTTATACTTCTTAGTAGGAAGTTTCATATTTTCAGCAATACCATTGATTGCTACAAAAATATCATCTCATGTTTTAACAGTTTGAGGGATAGTGATTATGTTCTTAACCTCTTGCTCAAATGTTGGTGATAGAGTTTCAAACAGTATAACTTGTAGAGATTCACTTATAAGGTCTATCTGTTTAACCATAAATTCTCCATAAGCAAGCTCACTTGCAAATGCAGCCTTTAAACCTACCACTTGAATTGTATTTGTAATGTATGCTTTAACAGCTGTAGTTAAAATTGTATTCAAGTTCTCTGCTTTAGTTTGCTTATCAGGAAATCTCTTTGAACTATCAAAATTATGACTACCAAGTAATTTAGAGTCAAAAATCTCTTTAGCACCAGAGTATGATGTTCCTTGTTTGAAGAACTTAGCAGTTAGAGGGTCTTTAAACTTCATTCTCTTAAATAATTTAGAGATTAGAACCTTGTTAGCAAATGCTTCAAGGAAAGAGTTTGTTTCTGTGTTTGTGTAAGAAGCTGTATCATCTTGTAATTGGTTAATAGCAACTAATAGTTCTGCATCAGTAGAAGCTTTAGTCACCCCATTAACACCAAGAGCAATAACAGCTGAGCTTAGCTTAGGCGCATCAGAAGCCTTGTTATATCTTATTCTTTTCATGTTTCTCCTATTCAACTTTTTGGAGGGAAGGCTAACCCTGTATTATATCTACTACTTTTCTTCTTGAGGTTTGTCCTCAGGATATAGTTCATAGTAATCTTCATCTTCATCCACAACAACTTCTTTCTTAGCAGGTGGAGTTTGATGAGCAGCAAGGTCTTTAGACATCTCAAGCTCTTCTATTCTCTCTTGAGCTTTAGTTAGAGCATTCTTAGATTCTTCTAACTCTGTAGTTAATACAGAAGTTTTCTTAGCAACAAATGATAACACTCTTTCTTTACTATACTTAGCCATATGTTTTACCTCCTTTACTAAAGGTATCTTCTACCTATACATATATTATACAGTAAAATATGATTTAAAGAGCTTTTCTGTCCTACACAGATATAACAGGACAGGCTTACGCCTTCCAACCATAAACAATCATCACACATTCACAACTTTGTTGCTTTGTTATATAT
>JAUTWP010063969.1:0-12626 GCA_033042655.1 Cyathermia naticoides
AAACATCCACCTAGCATTAGCAACCATGTTAGTTATACAGTCGAATCTGCTATAACCTCACTACAAAACATCCACCTGGCATTAGCAACCATGTTAGTTATACAGTCGAATCTACTATAACCTCACTACAAAACATCCATCTAGCATTAGCAACCAGGTTAGTTTTCTTCATAGTTTCACCAGTACAGACATATTTCAACCTCGTTATGCAATCCAACTATTCATAGCAGTCACGTTTACTGTTATTGGAGTGTCTGTTATACACAGGTTTCACTGTACGCCAAGGAACACGCATATACTAATTTTCTTAACGAGCAAACACTGTTTAGGTAACCCATAATTTTTATAAATATGATACAACGGAACAGTAGGGAGTACATTTTAAAATTACATAAACGAAAAATGAAATACGAATACAATTAAACTTTTACTGCAATTTTCAGTCCTGCATCTGTCTAATCTAGAAATGTGTCTCAAAATGATTGATTAAAAAAAATCGCTTATAACACAAGACAAACTGTTGAATCCAGACCTCTGTTCAGCCAAGACACTTGATTAAAACCATACCATGTATTCGGTTTAGAAATGTGATGTAGCTCAGTCGATAGCGCGCGGTCGGTCGTTGGATCCTTTTCAGTGGACCCAGCTGCAGTTTGGGATTTTCCGTTCCAACCAGTGGTTCACAACTGGTTCATCAAAGGCCTTGGAATGTACTGTTCTGTCTATGGAAAAGTGCATATAAAAGATCCCTCGCTGCTTATCGAAGATTAGCCTATATGGCGGCAGCGGGTTTCCTTCTAAAAAGTGTCAAAATGACCATATGAATGACGTCCAATAACCGATGATAAGATAAAAATCAATGTGTTCCAGTGGCGTCGTTAAACAAAACTAACTTTACTTTTTTTTTCACTCACCATGCGCTTGAACCGATGTTAAAATTAAACACCCCATGCCTGAGTTTCGATCTCAGTATCTACCAGCCACAAATCCGATAGCTTAAACACTGCAGCACCGAGTCAGGTTAAACTTCCAAAGAAGAACTGCAGATAAATGGGTGCATTTCACTGTTAATAAACAAAACATATATGTAAGGTATAGTGCATATGAAAGACCTGTTTTTCGCTAACATGCTATTTTAACCGTCCCTATATTGATATTATTATGTTTATAACTCCCATGGAAGTAAGCTTTCTGTTATAATGAGAGTTGACTAATCAAGCTTTTACAGAAGCTCGTCATTATTTCTGATTCCAACGTCTAATAAGCAGCATGTTGATCAAGATGGATTGTAACATCGCATGTCTGTGTGCCACGAACAATTTAAGAATGAGAAAATTGCGTTTGTTTCAATATTACAATTCTCAAATGTATGACTCCCATTTGGAAGCTAATGCCTCTATCATTACAACCGGAAAGCATATTATTTCGTGAAGATGTTCAATAAACACTAAAGCGTCAGATACTCTGAGGAGATCGAGTTCAGCAACATTGAAAACCACAATGAGAACAAAATCACAAGGTAATCTGAATGTATAATGAAACTTGAATTGGCTTAATTTAACAATAAACTACGCTTCAAATTAATACATTAATTAGTCACTTGTTTTAAAGTCTTGATATTGAATAACATATAGGTCTATAGGTCTTAATTAGCACAAGTATTTCAGTATTTACTACATTTCAGGTGCCATATGCCGAAGCAGCAAGGGATATTTTATATATTTTTTCCCACAGACAGGACAGAACATACCACGGCCTTCGATAAATCAGTTGTGGAGTACTGGTTGAAACGGAAAATAGCCCAAACAGCAAGTGGGTCCACCGAGAAGGATCGATCCGACAACCGACCGCTTCAAAGGCGGACATGCTACCGACTGAGCTAGATCCCGCTCTCTGTTAGACCAAGTTCAACTGTATATATATTATAATTTCATTTTATGCAGTAACGAGTCAGTTTACATTGTTTTATTTCTTGTCACCAATGATTAATGCGCTATGTTTTAGGATGAGTCAGAAACACGACTCTTGCGAATTCTACTTAAAGCATACATCAACATTATGAACATGAACACAATGAGGGCAAGACCGATAAGGCAGAAACACACGATGATTTGGTAAAAGGTGAACATGTACAGAGCTTCGTTGCACCAATTTCCAGGCTCATGAAGTGGCTGTTTGAAATTAGGCTTCCAGATTCCGAGAAACCACATATTACCCAGTATGAACCAGGTAACGAGGAAAACACTGATGATGTATCCAGTGAACTTGAGACTCCTGGCCATGACGGCATCCTCCTCGTCCTCCTCATCCGAGAAGTCATCACTGCGCGACTGTCTCTGTCTCCACACCAACAACAACACCTTCAGAAGACCAAATGTTCCGCCGACCATGTGATATATTGGAATCTTCGGTTCTTTTGGACAGTCAGTTCTGTATGAAGTTCCTAAAATGAAGATAGTTGAAGACATTTAGAGGTACAGAAACATATTGGCTGTTTTGTTTTAAAACACTGATACACTTGTACTCATGCAATTTATGTGTAAATATGTGACATAAATTAATAATAAATAAGAAGAAAAAAGAGATTTTTTAAAAACAATACAACCTAATAATGATTGTGTATGTGAGAAAATAAACGAGAACGTAAGCTTATACAGTGTTTCAAAGTGAGTATACCCAAATACAGTGTTTGCTGTCTCTATAATTATATTAGTTTTAACGTTTTTCCTACACATGATAAATTATACTGCAACTGTGTTGAACGTGTAAGTCAAAACTAAATTACTGTTGACCAGCAGCTATAAACAGTAATTTTATTGTTGATTAAAATGTATAATCAGCTGAAAAATCTCATTTCCTACTTGACGTCTCCACTGTAGTCTACAGTTTCGTCTAATTACAGCTGAATAAACAAAATCTTTGACAGCTGACTACAAAATCTCCCTCATTGATACACTGATTGTATGCTGTTAGGTATTAGCAATGTGTCTGGAATCAAGACAAGGCCAGTCAAAAAATCAATTATGAATGTATCAGTATGGATTTGTTGACTTGTATTTAATGCTCTCATTACAGCAAGACGACCACATCTAGCAATGTACTTACCACTCATACATAAACACTCGGTTCTTAGCATAGTTTTACATTTTCCCTAACATTGCTATCAGCAGTCAGGCGTAAACGGAATAACTTCATGCATTTATGTCTTGCAACATGTATTCAACTGTAGGAGCAGGACATAGACCAATTGGTAGCGTGGCCGCCTATGAAGCGGTCGGTCATCGGATCGATCCTTCTAAACGGTCCCAGTTACAGTTTGGGCTATTTTCCGTTCCAATCAGTGGTCCACATCCAATTCACAGAAAGCCGTGGTATGTGCTGTCCTGTCTGGGAAAAATCATATAAAAGATCACTTGCTCCTTATCTAAAAGAGTAGCCTATGTGATGGCAGCTGTTTTTCTCTAATGAAATGCATCATGTAATGACCATATGTTTAATGATAGTCGATGCTAAGATAAAAATCAATTATATTCTTTAGTAGTGTCGTTAAATAAAACAAACTTGCAATATTTATTCTACTGTATTCCATTTTTTTAAATCAAAACTCAAATACTAGTATGCATTTACCAACAAAACAGTCGGTAATCACATAATGCAAGACTAAAAACAGTTTTGACATCAATCGTGAATCGTATGAATGATTAGACTTCAGGGGGCGAATCTAAATGATCCATTACAGGGGAAGAACCTTTCATTTCAGGGGGTTGGTCATTCTCTGTGTTCATTTTATCAGTGCATATCTAACAATGGTTTATAATGCAAACACAGAAGTATGGTGGATCCGTATATAAGTATCCACTTACCCATTGCAAGCATGGCAATTGGTAGTCCCGCCAGCAGAATTAAAAACACAGTTAAAGTCCCTGCAAGAAAAGAAAGTCTTATTACAGCTGTGGCTTCATAACGAAGACACGTGATTGTATGATATAAGCTCATCCTCAATTAACTCATTGTCGTCAGAAAACATTAAGTATTGTCATTCTTCAAAGACCTTCTATTAGTGAAGTAATACCACCATATTTAGTCAAAATCGGTGAAACAGCTAGCCTGTTCACAATGTCGATCCCAGGTAAGAGAAACACGTTTCTTGTAAGAAATTGCTGTATTTATAGTGACATTTCCTTTGTGTGACCCATTTTAGGATTAACGCCAGATGTATAGTAATTAGAAACAGGCACGGACTATTTGTATAAACTAAGAAAACTCGTTGCTGGTTTTGTAAATGTTTCAGTATATATTAATTATTATTGTGCATATGTTTAGATGAAACTAGCATGTCAAGCGTGTATGATCAGACTGGTTCTGGTAGCATTATACAACTTAAAATGAGGTTGTAACGATTAATTTTGTATAATTAATCAATTCAAACCAGTCAAATTTGTAGTCTTAAACATTCCAACCTGTTGGATTTTCTAAAGGACACACGTTCTGTATCTTAACATTATACACCATTTTAATAATCTCTCTATAGCGTATGTTTGGAATATTATACAATATGGTATGAATGAGTGTACCTTGTACGTAAAGGATTACGACATGGTTAAACAAGATAGCAAAATCAATATGGACTATTCATTAATTTTAGTCTTGGATTAAAATACAAGATAACCGATATACGGATATGGAGAAATACACACAGAAATACTTTTAATTGCTAATAAAAATAGTAGTTCATGTAGGCAATAAAGTTTGCCGCATAAAAAAAACCTTTTAATTGGTAATAAAAATAGGAGTTTATTTAGCCAATACATTTTGCCGCATGAAAAAACTCATACATTATACGTGATAGGGATTTTCTTTAAACCACCGTTCTTTCTTCCATTCAAGATATACAGCTACCTACTCAATGTATCATAAAAATAGAATTTTCTTTTCTATTTTAAAATTATGGACTGCTTACATGAGAGCCAGATGATCTCGAGTGCTCTGTGAATGAACTCGCAGGGATCTGCGCATTCCGTGTTCACCTCCTTCAACTGGTGAAAGATGGAGCCGTACGACTGGTACTGGTCGTCTGAGAAGTCGCTATAGCTGTGACACAAGCCAGACTTGTCAGTCAGCGTCTGAAACAAAACAGTAAAGTTTCTTTTATTTAACAACGTCACTAGATTTTGATCTTATTAGTCCAAGAGCTAGGGGTCATTTATTTATTGGAAATGACCAGGTATTTGGTTGGTATTTCTGGAAAGGTTGTGACCTGGGCTATTCAGAAAGTCAATCCTTGTCATCGGCTATTGGAGGTCATTCATATTGTCATTTGATACAGTTTTTCAGATGAAACCCGCTTCTGCCACATAATTATGCTACTCTTTCAGATAGGCAAGAAGGGATATTTTATATGCATTTCCCCACAGGCAGGACAACACATACCACGGTCTTTGATGAATCAGTTGCAGACCACTGATTGGAACGGAAATTAGCCCAAACTGCATATGGGTCAACTGAAAAGAATCGATCCGACGATTGACCGCTTCAAAGGCGGACACGCTACTGACTGAGCGTATGAAACAAATAATACAGAATGAGCTGTCGTGTTTATTTATTAACTTAATTGTTTCCTATACCTGTCCAGCACGTTTGATTCATGCTATTACGTTTTTAAAATCTTAAATATTCCGAGATAATGGTTATTGATTAAACATTAACACTGAAAGTGCGTTAAGTTCCACAAATCTCATCATTCTTAGATATGAACCAACGTTATCACCAACCTCAATCTTGAAAGCGTGTATCTATGTGTGATTTTGTTTCTCCCACACAGACATGTAGATTCTTCTAAAATTATGTTTGTACGAAGGTGAATAGTATGGTTTATCATTTAAATCCGAATTCACACCACAAAGAACATTGGTCCTCATCATGTTGCTCATTCTCAGCATATATATATACATATACAAGATTGGCTACTTTAATCAAGTATATACATGTATATATTCCATTCATTAATTACAAATGCGTGTAACTGAATCTGCAAGCTCATCAATTTCTCAACAGCTGATAGGGATAGGTGAAATTTAAACGAAATACTTTATTAGGACGTTAGGGGATGGAGTTGGTTACACTTGAATTTTCAACCAACCTGGCTATCTATATTCAGTCGAGGACCATGCGTTTAGTGGTTTAATGTTTTCATGTTAATGGTGGCAGCGTGTTTGAGCTATTTTCCATTCCAACAAGTGATCAGCAACTGGTTCATCAAAGGCTGTGGTATGTGATATATCTGTTGGAAAGTTCATATAAAAGGTCCCTTGCTGGTTATCGGAAAGAGGCCTATGTGGCAGCAGCAGGTTTTCTCTATAACACTGTGTCAGAATGACCATACGGTTGACATACAATGGCCGATGATTAAAAAGCAATCAATATCCTCTAGTGGTGATGTTAAATAAAACAAACTACGTTTAATGGTGGCAGTGAAGTAAATAAAACCATGTTACCAAACAGTATAATATCTTGTACACACATGCAGACTATCGTAAACATTAATAGCTTTTATTTGTGTGTTGATCTCTAGTTAAATCTTATTACGTCCACTTCACCATAATCCATGAAACAACTCTCACAACATTGGTCCAACGATGTTTTGCTGAATCATCTGAAGTTATCACTGGCAACAAACTGACATCTCATAACAACGACGTTAATTTTAGACATGTTTTCGAGGTAGAGCCAATGTCAAAATGTGATCGCGACCCGATACATTGTGTGGCATTATCATAATGTCTGAGTGGTATTGAAATACGCATGTAAAAGGAAGGAAAGAAATGTTTATTTTTATTTTTACACAATTCATGAAGATTCATATGCAATATTTTTAAACAAAAATACAAATCGTCGGTAACTAAACTGTGAGAGTTGATATTTACTATCTTGCCACCTGTGAATGATAATGCACTGTAGGTACTTGATTCCAGGATTACTTCCTGAATGTATTACGTGTAAAATTCAATCAGTGATCAAACTGTTGCCGAACTGGCGCCTGGTAATACTAATAGTATTTGTCAATATCCGGTATAAGCAATAATTATAAGATATATTTTGATATATGTACTTAAACGACACACTAGTTTTCAGTGTCAAAATCGTATCTATGTAGAAACGAGTAAAACAGATCTAGACAAAGTCATGATTACCGCACTCACGAATTTCTGTCAAACAGTGATGATATCAGGTGTTCTGTTCCACTGGTGGTGCCAATAAGTAAAGCACACTTTAGTTTAACGCGTATGATGAAAAGGCCAAATGGTATGGCTCTTATTCAACGGAAAACATTTTATCCACATTCCGTTAATTTCCTTTGGTTTCATATGACGATTTCAGCAAGTTTAAAAACAAAATGAAACGTTTCTAATTGCTTCAGTTCTGCAACACGTTTTATTACTTGTGATATTGACGCATGCTATTGATTTTAGAAAATAACACAGTAATCAAACACCAGTGCATTGAAAACTCATAAACGATTTGCCGGCATCTGAAACAAGATCTCAGCAGTCAATTTCGTCATGGCATTAGATACTTGATCCCTGTAATTTAACACAAACTACGTCTCTTCCGTTTTGGTCAGTCCGTGTCGCTATCTATAGGAAATGCCGATTTTCATTTGAACATTTTCTGTTATTGATTTTATATAAAAATAGGTGTCCTGTACTAATCGAACTGTATGTGACTATGTGTTCCATAACACATGTCATGTTTTATAATAGCCTATGAAATCAAACATAACAGCTGAGGAAAGTGATCTAACAAGAAAACCACTAATCCTATGTAACCTTATTTTTATATGTACTTTCAAATATATGCTAAGGAATATAACTGATATAATAATCAAAACAATATCGCAATGTAATTCATACATTTTCACAAACAGCTGCTAGATCACATTGAAGTGACTGAACACTTATTTAGTGATGTAGGCACGTTAAAACATTCCACTACACTCACATTGATTTTTATCTTATCTTTGACTATTGGACGTCAAACATATGGTCATTCTGATACATTTTTTCAGAGGAAACCCGCTGCAGCAACATAGGCTACTTTTTCCGATAAGCAGATAGGGACATTTTAAGAAAACAAACTACTTTTACAGATCAGTGTGTTTTATTTGTCTTGCCAAGATACAAAACTATTTTCCGACTGATTTTATTGAGTGGAATCCGTAACACGATCACGATGACCACTAAAGTCCTTTCTCTCTCAGAATACATACCCAGGTATACAGGAACCAAAAAAATTAGTTTGTTTTGTTTAACGACGCCACTGGAACATATGGATATTTATCTTATCATCGGTTATTGGACCTCATACTTTTTAAAAGGAAACCCGCTGTAGCTACATAGGCTACTCTTCAATAAGCAGCAAGGGATCTTTTATATGAACTTATCCATAGAAAGAACAGTACATACCAAGGCCTTTGGTTAACCAGGTGTGGACCACTGGTTGGAACGGAATAGAGCCCAAACTGCAGCTCGGTCCACTGAGAGGATCGGTCCGACGACTGACCACTTCAAAGGCGGGCACGCTCTCGACTGAGCTACATCCCGCTCCATACAGGAACCAATACATGTATCCATCGCAATAGCTTTCATAATCAAACACACGAATTATCTATGCCTTTATTTTCCAGAGATGGCTCTTTTCACCTGCCTTTGTTCATACATTAAATGTTATCAACTGAGATAATGTCACAATTACATATTCTGTTCTTTGTAAAACACTTTATAATGGAATTCGTTGTGTTTTATAGACTTAATATTCAGTTCACATCGATCGCCTTTCTATACGATGCTCCTGCAGCGGTTGGCTATACATGTGTTTTCTGTTACCAGCTAGAAAGAAATTCTTAGAGGCTGGTTCACAGCATGCTGTAATGTCTTAAGACACTAAGAAGTATTTCAAAACCACCTGCCATCATGGCACTTCGTTAGACATTTCGCGACCTTTAGAATCCCCACGACAAACGACACAATGACAGACATGTTCAGGAATAGTGCTCAAATCCCAGATTCATTCTGTGATTTCACAGCAGTGAGCTTACCAATCTATTACCACTGACGCATGGTTTAACATGCACATACTTCATTTTCACATTAAGCGAAACGAAGCAGTCCTTTTTTACAAATAATTGTCACAAGCAAACATATCATCTGGTTCATTGGGTTATAATGCTTATTGAAAATGATTTAGTCTGGAAGAAAGCAGTGTTTTTTGGTGAGACGAAGATCAGGAGCGTTATGCATGAAGCAAGACAATGACAAAATCCCAGACTATTTTTGAATGTCGAGACTTTCACGTCCAACTCTGAATGCATGAACATTGAGTTTTCTAAAACTTTCAGTTGTCTCGGTTCATGCATTAGACCCCAGGGAACTAGCAATAATTGCCGTTTTCTTGGAAGTGAAGGGATAATAATTACCCTCCCTTGCCTCCACACACATACACATGCACACACATACACACACTCTCATACATAGAGACGCGTACGCACGCTCGCGCGCGCGCGAACACCCACCCACACAACAACAAAAACAACACTAGTACAAAACGTTTAGAATGATGGACAAGAAAAGTAAAGGAATGTTTGTTTCACAACACACAGAGATTTTTAATGATCAGGCGGAGACCGATTGCCTGAGTTACCACGAGTCGTCGGATTGATTGCCCTCAATGGACCCATTAAGCTTTTGTCAGTTGTCCAGAATTGGTTATCAGAGATCGTAATAGGAGCTTTCCTATCTGTGTGCAAGTGCATACAATTATAACAGATTGAACCTACCTATTTTGCGGTACAGTCTTTCTTATGGAAACCACGTATCGTTATACCGTATGTTTGGCATCTAATTAAGCGATGTTTTAAAACAAAATTCATTTCCAAAGTATAACTTAAACATTTTTACTTCTCGGAACGTAATACATTAAGTTTTACGTTAAGCGCAACAACATATCTCCTTTAACGTTTTCAAAAATAATCTATCGTTACCATTATCAATGACTAAAACTTCGAAACGGTGACCATCACCCCACGACCTTACCTTAATTAGTCCTTTTGGTTTCTTTCCGTTATTATCCAACAGTTCATCCGAAAGTTTGTGAGTTTCCATTTGATTGTCAAATGACATGTTAGTCGATGCTCTAGATGTTTTTATTTGTGTGCTTTCCGTTCGTCGTGTTCACCATGCATACTGCACATGTTACAGCGTGGTGCTGGAAGATATCCAACGTTTTAATGTATTGCTATTCACTATTTCTACAGTTTCGTTTTGCTTAGCTGTTAGTATGAGGCCAGTGACTCCTGAAAGAAGATGTTTATTGCCAATACTATTTAACAGTCTCTGTGATGATGATTCAAGTAGAATGAGTATCACACATGTTGTTGGTGCTGTAAATCCTTAGATTTTTGCTATAAATTATTCATGAAAAGTACATTGTCAGAATTTGTCACCACGACAGGCTTGCTTGAACACTTATTTAGTGATGTAAGTACGTTAAAGTAAATTCCATTCCATAGGTTGTTTAATTTATACCTTAAGATTTGTGCTATAAATTAATCATGAAAAGTAGTTGTTTAATTTAACGACGTCACTAGAGCACATTGCTATCTCATCATCGGCTATATGCTAATTTTGACACGTTTCTTAAAAGAACTCGCCTCATAGGCTTCTCTTTTCGATAAGCAGCAAGGCGTCTTTTTATATTTATTTAACTACGAACAAAGAAATGTTTGTTTAACGACACCATGGCACATACTAAATGTATAAATTAGCAAAGCAAACGAATATTAATTTTGTTTAATCACACCCCACACCTTCTTTGATATTCCAATTCATTCTCGGGGTTCATGAGAACTAAAGAATGCTGCTTCTATAAAAAATCTATTTTCATATTCCTCCAAAGTGCGGAGTAGGGTATGCGGTAACAGCAAAGTCATTTTGTATTATAATCACTGCTAACAGAAAGGTAAGTTTGGTTTGTTTGGAGCACATTGATTTTTATCTTATCATCGGCTATTCACTGCTAACAGAATTCAGGTTATCACATGTATGCAATTGGAACGGTTTCATTAAACATCAACAACAAAAACAACAACAACAACAACAACAGCAGCAGCAAACTAAACTCTGGGTTTGTACGCTGCATGCTGAATGGATACATTTGCAATGTGGACTATTTTCCGTTCTAACCAGTGGTCCACAACTGGTTCATCAAAGGCCATTGTAGGTGCTGTCCTGATTTTGGGAAAGTGCATATAACATACCCCTTGCTGTTTATTGAATATAGTAGTCTATGTGGCGGCAGCGGGTTTCCTCAAAAGAAATATGCCAAAATTACCATACGGCTGACTTCCAATAGCCGATGATAAGATAAAAATCAGTGTGTTCTAGTGGCGTCGTTAAATAAAACAAACTTTACTTTACCGAATGGATATGAACATTTCTTTATATTGTACATTTTTCTTGTTGGTTGGTTATATTTATGTTTGTGCTTACATCCTATTAAGGTTCAAGTAAGCTGTCACGGGGACACGGCACATCTTCCTAAGCTGTCTGTCTAGTGCAGACATTAATGTTAGTTGAAGAGAGTTAACCCGCTACACTAGTGTGGCTACTCTTTTTTGATAAGCAGCAAGGGATCTTTTAAATGCACTTTCCCATAGGCATGATAGCACAAACCATGACCTTTATTAAAACAGTTATGGAACCACTGATCGGTGCAAATGGAAGCATCTTCCCATTGAGCCTTGCAGAACACTTACCCTGGGTTGAAGTCGGTATTGAGATTACAAATCCCATGCCTCGAAATCAACCCTGTTTATAGTCTTCCCCACAAACTGCTGATTTACAGTATGGGGCTAATTGTGTTGTATTATGTATACACATGTAGAAAATATACAGACATAAAGGCACAGACAATACAAATCCGTTGACTCATCCTTTCCGTAGCACGCATATATTTGTAATTACTTGTATATGGAATGACAGATGGCATGTATACTGCTTAAAACAAGTTATGGAACGCAGACTTTTCGTTGTGATTATAGAATTTCTATTGTAATACTGATAGTGATAAGGTTTATATGTATATTATTATATTAATATTAATTTATGTTTTAAGAAAGATCAGCATATTTTCATTTTGCATTTAATTAAGACATAAATGCAAGAACATGCTATAAAAATATTGATGTTCCATACATATTTTTGATGAGTATATAAAGATATAAAAATTTAAAGAGTGTACACACAGTATATTATATGCTTACTCAGTATGTTTAATTACAAGGGGTTGGGTAGATTCTACACAACTACTAGTATATCACAGAATTATCTCTACGTGCTTCGCTAGGAAAGTGCGTATATAAAAACATATTTTTATTAATTGAAAAAAATAAGTGAATAAAACGACTCCCTAAGTAAACAAATGAAGCTGAGCTGTGCCCGTCAGAGCGTGATTGAACAATTGGATGTGATCACGGACATAAATATAACTAACCAAACAAACGAAGAGAAAACCCGCTACCGCCACACAGGCTACTCTTTCCAATAAGTAGAAAGGAATCGTTTATATGCACT